>SJYV01020139.1:0-10394 GCA_006410875.1 Neotragus pygmaeus
AACTCCGGGAGTTGGTGATGAACAGGGAGGCCTGGTGTGCTGCGATTCATGGGGTTGCAAAGAGTCGGATACAACTGAGCGACTGAACTGAACTGAAGTTAAGAAAAACAGCTGTTAAAATTCCACAGCTTTCAGAATCCACAAATCAATGTTGAGTTATACATCATGAGATCATCCTAAATTATTGATGAAATGCATGCAGATGTTAGCATAAAAATTATACAGTTCTCATTAACATGTAACCTGTGTTTACATTTATTAAATCACAGGTTGTCTAGCAGTTGAAGGAAATTAGCATTTTTTTTCTTTTAGCTTTGGGACTTTTCCCTGACTTAATGTTTTTTGAAACTGCTGGCATTTCAGAACTCAGTTTTGTTAAATACATGACTGTTATGGTGCCATAGCATTTAAACATGTATACTAAATTTCTGAATCTTTTAGGACCAGTATTTATGTCTGGAAGGACTAATGTTCTTTTAAGATAAGTGCTCAGTAGCTCAGCTGTGTCTGACTCTTTATGACCCAATGGATTGACTGTAGCCCACCAGGCTCCTCTATTCATATGATTTCCCAGGCAAGAATATTGGAATAGGTTGTCATATCCTCTTCTGGGGGATCTTCCCAACTCAGGGATAGAACCTGAGTCTCCTGCATTACAAGTGGATTCTTTCCCAGTGAGCCACCAGGGAAGCTCTCTTTTAAGATAACATTTTTACAATTTTTCTGAGATGTGAATGAAAGACATTGTTGTGGAATTGCAGCATTAATACCTTTTTTTAAAGAATTGAAGTGTCATTGATTTACAGTGTTGTGTTGGTTTCAGATGTACAGCAAAGTGATTCAGTAACGTGTATGCTTTTTCAGATTCTTTTCCCTTATAGGTTGTTACAAGATATTGAATATAGTTCTCTGTGCTGTACAGTAGGTCCTTGTTTATTTTATATATAGCAGTATGTATGTGTTAATCTCAAGCTCTTAATTTATTCCTCTCCCCAATAGTAATATTTTAAAATTTTTAATTGGAGGATAATTGCTTTACAATTTTTGTGTTGGTTTCTGCTATACAACAATGTGAATCACCCATAAGTGTAAAACATGAAAATAACCTTATTTTTTTTTCTTTTCTGATAATTAAGATAAGAAATTCTCTTGGCTAAAAGAAAAAAAATCAGACAATATAGGAAAATATAAATAAGAAAGTAAAATTAGGTGCAATTCCAACACTCAGGAATATCTGTTGTTACCAGCTGTTTGTATTTTGCTGACATCTACCACTAGGCCTGGGGTTGACAGCCTTGGGGAACGTGTCCTCCTTGCCCCTCATTTTGTCATTCTCCTCCCCTCCCCCCTCCTGCTATCAAATTATGACATTTCCTTCATTCTTTTAAGATCTAGTTGGTTCCTGTTTCAGTGTCATTCTCTCCAGCATTATTCAGTACCCACATAATGGAGCTTTACGATCATTTGGCCTCTTCCTTCCGTCTCCAGACTTTGGCTGTTGTACTACCGTATCATATCTTTGACCAGTGGTTTTTACCCTGGGATAGTCTTTCCTCCCAAAGGATATTTGGTGAAGTCTGGAGATGTTTTTGGTTGCCTCACTGGAGGGTGTTACTGGCATCTAGGTGCCAAGGCTGTTCAGTTCAGTTCAGTCGCTCAGTCGTGTGCAACTCTTTGCAACCCCATGAAGCGCAGTGCGCCAGGCCTCCCTGTCCATAGGTACTACTAATCATCCTACAGGGGTCAAGACAGCCCCCACCAACCACAGATGACATCTGACCCCAGTGTCAGCAGTGAGGGGGTCAACATACCCTGCCTTTAAGACAGCCTCAGGGCTGCACCGTCCTGAAATAAGCGTGATTCCCAGCAGAATCGCTTCCTAACCTAGATGCTATGTAATACTGAGGATTATTGGGTAGCTCCCTGTGAGAATCAGATGCTGGTGTGTAATTACAATGGAACCATCTTTCATCTTTTTGTATATAAACAGAATAATAGTTTAGTGCTTTTCAATATTAGTACCTTCTCTCTGGCAATATAGTTGGCTGGGCTAATGTATTGTCTAGTGAACCAGATCAGCCACATGTAGGAAAGGCAGATCCCATAAAGGAGATTCTTGCAAAGAAGCATTTTAATTTTTTTAAGCCTACAATTTTATTTTTGATAACAAACTCTAACAATACCATATTTTACATGTCTGAGANCATCCTACAGGGGTCAAGACAGCCCCCACCAACCACAGATGACATCTGACCCCAGTGTCAGCAGTGAGGGGGTCAACATACCCTGCCTTTAAGACAGCCTCAGGGCTGCACCGTCCTGAAATAAGCGTGATTCCCAGCAGAATCGCTTCCTAACCTAGATGCTATGTAATACTGAGGATTATTGGGTAGCTCCCTGTGAGAATCAGATGCTGGTGTGTAATTACAATGGAACCATCTTTCATCTTTTTGTATATAAACAGAATAATAGTTTAGTGCTTTTCAATATTAGTACCTTCTCTCTGGCAATATAGTTGGCTGGGCTAATGTATTGTCTAGTGAACCAGATCAGCCACATGTAGGAAAGGCAGATCCCATAAAGGAGATTCTTGCAAAGAAGCATTTTAAGTTTTTTAAGCCTACAATTTTATTTTTGATAACAAACTCTAACAATACCATATTTTACATGTCTGAGACCAAGGCTTCATTCCCTTTCCCTTATCTTCTGTGTTTTGACTGCTTTTGAGTGGATTAAAAGGTCTACAGATTTTTTTTTCTTTCTCTACAAAGGAAAAGACTACTTAGTCAATTCAGTTGTGAGAAAGTAGTTTATTGTATTCTGTGGGCCCAGAAAGACCTACCAGAATGTCTCAGTGCTGCCCTTATTAATTGATAAAAATGAAAGCAATGATAATATCATATGCTGAAAGTGATATTGAGCCCAGAAATGCTGATACAGATTATAAATTTAGAATTCCACAGCAGAGCGTTATCGGTGGCTTTGTTTAGCTGCAGGCATTTTAATTGTTGGGGTTTAGGTCTTTTCTTTGGGCCTTTGTTAGAACTTGGTTCTCTTGAAGGGACTGATGGAAGCTTATCATTTTCTCACTAGGGGAGAAAAACCCTTCTGCGGCAGCAGTTGCCGTGATCATGGATTTCCGTTCTCACTGCTGTTATGGGGCCCTGCACACCCGAAGGCTGGCTTTGAATTTCTCATTCTAGAAAGTTAAACATAGCGGTACAGTTTCTATTCAAGTAGTGCTTAGAGGAGAAATTTGTACAGTCTATAGACGGGGTGGAGACGGGCATATGGAAAGATGGCAGCATGGGCCGCAGACATGCTCCAGTCCTTGTGAACCCAGGTCTTCGCCCAGAAATGCAGTGTCAGATGCAGCGAGAAAGGACAGTGAGCCAGCAGCACACGGTCTGCCAGCGCGGCTGCCCCACCATTTTCCTTCCCCTTGTGGTGTTGCCCCTACTACATGATCACAGATCGCATTGGGACTTCTCCGTATTAATACAGTCAAGGTTAATTCTTTTGATTTAACTGAGTAGTAGTTAGAAGGACCAGAAACAGAAGCCTCAGATCAGTCTTCATTGTAAAACCACCACTGGAGACTGTGTGGATTTGCCCCGCTACTCTAAGCTCTTCATTAAATGGAGCCCTGGTTGTGGCTGATTTTTATGTCTTTTCTTTTTTTTTTAGTGGACTAGCAGATAAATTGTCTGGTATCTTTGTGCTAACCATCCCACATTAGCTCTCCCTGTTCAGCCTTTCCTTGTCTGGTATCATCTGGCAGATAAGAACTTCACAGTCTGGAAACTGGTAATATTGTGGCTCTGCTGAAGTTAGAGATTAGATCATTGGATGAAGCATGTGTGCCAAGATGAGTGTTGTTCTTTCTATTTATAGGAGAAGTCCCGATATCCAAGCGAAAGAAGAGCTATGGAAGCATATCCAGTGAGTACTGTTTTTAAAACTCACGTGGTTTGAAGGCACTTATAAGGACACAGAGAGGCAGCCTTGGGCTGAAGCCTGCGAGGTGGTCTTCACTGCCGTCACTGTGTGGAGCCTGGCACTCAGCAGGCAGCCGCACCATCTCTCCTGAGGCCAGTCAGACTTGCCTGTAAATGAGCCTCAGAGAGGCCAACACTGTAAATAAATACCAAGGAAAAGACACCTGCTACAGGAGAGAGAAGCAGATCTTTTTAGGGAGATAGATGCTGAGGAGTCATCTGTATCCTGAATAAAGAAAAACTGCAAGAGGGTAGAAGAGCTACTGAAAAGGTTTTCCTCCCATTTTTCGCTTAAATACATACTAGTGTGTGTTTTTTTTTTTTTAAGTTTTATTTCAGTTCAGTTCAGTCACTCAGTCGTGTCCGACTCTTTGCAACCCCATGAATCGCAGCACACCAGGCCTTCCTGTCCATCCCCATCTCCCGGAGTTCACTCAGACTCAGGTCCATCGAGTCCGTGATGCCATCCAGCCATCTCATCCTCTGTCGTCCCCTTCTCCTCCTGCCCCCAATCCCTCCCAGCATCAGAGTCTTTTCCAGTGAGTCAACTCTTCCCATGAGGTGGCCAGAGTACTGGAGCTTTATGTCTATGTTTTAGTTTTTGGCTGCAGCATGTGGAATCTTAGTTCCCTGACCAGGGATTGAACCCATACCCCCTTCATTAGAAGGCAGAGTCCCTTCCCAACACTGTCAAGGAAGTCCCAAATGGACACCAGTTTTCTTACTCTTCATTCCTGGCTTATATCTCTATTAGTTTTATTAACACTGTGTTATAAGACAAGATTCAGTTCAGCCCAGTCACTCGGTTGTGTCTAACTCTTTGCTACTCCATGAACCACAGCACGCCAGCCCTCCCTGTTCATCACCAACTCCCGGAGCTTACTCAAACTCGTGTCCATCGAGTCAGTGATGCCATCCAAACATCTTATCCTCTGTCGTCCCCTTTTCCTCCCATCTCCAATGTTTCCCAGCATCAGGGTCTTTTCCAATGAGTCAATTCTTTGCATCAGGTGACCAAAGTATTGGAGTTTCACCTTCAGCATCAGTCCTTCCAGTGAATATTCAGGACTGATTTCCTTTAGGATGGACTGGTTGGATCTCCTTGCAGTCCAAGGGACTCTCCAGTCTTCTCCAACACCACAGTTGAAAAGCATCAATTCTTTGGCGCTCAGCTTTCTTTAGAAAAGAAAGGTTTCTTTTTCTTAAAGAAAGCTGAGATAAGATTAGAAAGGTGAAAACTCACCTGCCAATTGTAAATGGCGTTTGTATTTATGTCAAAACTTTCATTCTCTTGCTCATTCCCTTCTAGAAAAGAGCTTGTGGATCCATCTGGACTGTCAGAAGAACAATTAAAAGAAATTCCATACACTAAAATAGAGTATGTCTTTGAAAATCTTTCTTAAACAGTTTTATTAATATTTGTAAATGAGTAATCCATTCTTCCTCTTCAGAGGTGTTCCTTTCAGTGCTTTGTCTTTACATTTTAAATAAAAGTAAAAATAACTATAGAGGAAGAAGTAGAAAAGGGTGTATTAAAATTAATTATTGTCATTCTACACTGAGGTCACTCTCTGTCCTATAGACTGTAAAGGGGTATGGGGATTTTCAACTTCGCTCAGGGTTGGTATCCCTAAGCAAGCATTATTCAAGGGTCAACTGTATGATAAAGTTCTATTTGCATGTTATGATGGAGGTAGTTTTGTTTTGTTAACTTGTGAAATGAAAGCCATTTAGGCTTTCCAAGCTCAGAGAGATCAAGTTTTTAAAGCTCTCAGTTATATTCCTTCACAGTTACAGTATTAAAGAAGACCCCAGCTCGGTCCCATTCTGACTTCTGGTGTATTGTCTTCGTGGTTTGTCTTTGCTTGTCCAGGACTCAAGGTGACCCAGTCCGCATCCGGCATTCTCATTCCCCAAGGAGTCACCGCCAGCACCGCAGGTCCCAGTGCTCAGATGGGGAGCGCTCCGTCCTCTCAGAAGTGAAGTAAGTGGGCAGGTGTGAGTACGCCATCACCTTCACAGCTCTAGGGAGCAGCACACAGGACTGTCTGCAGTGATAGAAATGTTCTGCATCTGTGGACATGGAGTATTTGGAATGTGGCTCATGTGACCTAGAAACTAAAAACCCAACATTTGTAATTTTAATTAATTTAAACTTAAGCAGCAGTGTGTGGCTGGTGGCAACCGTATTGGATAGCACAGACGTAGACTATAATTACACTGAATTATGGCCTTCCAAGGGCTTCCCAGCTGGCTCTAGTGGTAAAACAAAAACAAAAACAAAACCTGCCTGCCAATGCAGGGGATATAAGAAACACAGGCTTGACCCCTGGGTCGGGAAGATTCCCTGGAGGAGGGCATGGGAACCCAGTCAGTATTCTTGCCTGGAGAACCCCATGGACAGCGGAGCCTGGCGGGCTACAGTCCATGGGGTCGCATAAAGTCAGACATGAATGAAGCGACTTAGCACGCATGCATTGCCCTTCCAAGCTATGCACTGAAGCTTTTAGAAGACAGAAAAAATGCACGAGCTATTCTATTTTGAATAATAAATACATCCATATTAGAGAGAAATTGGCATAGAGTTTCTTTTTGAATCGATGGCATTTTATCTTTTCTTTTACTATAGCAAATATTATGTGTTACAGTAGTTTGTTTCTTAGTGTTGTTTAGTTTTTCTTTTGAGAAAAGTAGCCGTATTTCAGCTTAACACAGTAAGTGCTATATTTTAAATGAATGTGTTAACAAAATAATTATTCATCCATTTATGAAAGTACTGTCTGTGTGTTAGTCACTCAGTCATGTCTGACTCTTTATGGTATCATGGTCTGTAGCCCGTTAGGCTCCTCTGTCCATGGAATTGTCCAGGCAAGAATAATGGAGTGTGTTGTCATTTCCTCCTCCAGGGGATCTTCCCAACCCAGGGATCGAATCTGGGTCTCCTGCACTGCAAGCAGATTCTTTACCACTGAGCCACGAGGGAGCCCCATGGAAACTCATGTACTTGATATTGCAGGGTCGGAATGTGAACCATTAAACTCAGAATTAAGGCTTAAAACTAAAATAAACATTAATAAATTGGGAGATAGACTAGCCCATCAGAGAGTGATATAGGTTAGGTTTTTGTTTTTTTAATTTTTTGTTTGCTTGTAAAATGTAGAACATTGCTGTCCATAGCTCCACAGCTGTTTTGTTTTTTTTTTTTTTAAATAAAAAAGAATACATGGCCAATAAGTATTTCTTTAGGAACAAATCAAAAAGCCATTTATACACATATCACAATAAGAAAAGCACATACTTAAAATTTATTCTTGGTTTTTCTATTTATTTGCTGTGATTTGAGGTAAGTTACTTAACCCATTAATTCAAAAACATTTATTAAATGCCTCACTGTGTAAAGCACTGTAGTAGTAACTATAAGGAATGCAAGATATGTAAAACTTGTTTATTTTGCTATAGCCTTTTTCCAACTCAAATTGTGCTTCTACGTACTGTCTCAGTCATTAATGCTAAAACTCACTCTCTGCAGTTCAAAAACCGATCTTGTACCTCCACTTCCTGTGACCCGTTCTTCAGATGCTCAGGGTTCTGGTGGTTCCACAGTTCATCAGGTAGGAAATAACCAGGTTTTAAGAGGGTATTGTATTGATGACGAGGTTCCATGTTTAAAAGAAAATAACATGTATAAAACGTGGAAGGAGAAGGAAGGAAGGGTGTGTGGTCAAGACAAGGCACAACCTAGAAAGTTTGAAGTGACAGCTAGAGGTAGTATAAACTCTAAAGTGAGAAATGGGGCAAAGCCAATGAAAACAAAGATTGTAAGATTTTTTTCTGAGTCAGAGAAAGAAGAATAAGGGGACCCGTGTTCTGTTGTTAACTGAGAGCAGGCAGAATTACTGAAGTCCCGTTTTACTCCCATTTTATTTCTGTCTTCTCAGTCAAAGAGAGTTGCACTTGTTCTGGAGATGTATTAAAAATGTGGTCAAAGAGGAATTCAAGGACATTACGAAGCATCTAGCTTCCTTAACAAAATCAGCTGAATTAAATAGCTATACCAGAGGAACACTATAGCAAACAAAGTGTTTGACATCATCTCTCACTGTATATTTAACAAGATAGAAAAAGATGGAGTCTATATAAGCTTACTGGATAGATTTGTATCTGTGACGTTTATAATGGATCAGTATCAGCTTATTGTTTGCAGTGGATTGTTTGGATCATGGATCCCTTTGAAAGGCAATTATAACTACTATCTTTTTCCCATAAAAATGTGTGTAAGCGTATATTTCAAGCACATAAGCATACGATTCAGAACCCTGACATTAGCGTATCTATCATTCACTGTGCTTAACTTGATTCATTTTTGTTAATGACTTGAGCAAGGACCAGTTTTCTGTTGATGCTGATGAAGCTGTTGAAGTGTTGCACTCAAATATGCCAGCAAATTTGGAAAACTCAGCAGTGGTCACAGGACTGAAAAAGGTCAGTTTTCATTCCACCTCCAAAGAAAGGCAATACCAAAGAAAGTTCAAACTATTGCACAGTTGCACTCATCTCACACACAAGCAAAGTAATGCTCAAAATTATCCAGACCAGACTTCAGCAGTATGTGAACCATGAACTTCCAGATGTTCAAGCTGAATTTAGAAAAGGCAGAGGAACCAGAGATCAAATTGCCAACATCTGCTGGATCATTGAAAAAGCAAGAGAGTTCCAGAAAAACATCTACTTCTGCTTTATTTTCTATGCCAAAGTCTTTGGCTGTGTGGATCACAAAAACTGTTGAAAACTCTTAAAGAGATGGGAAAGAGATCACCTGACCTGCCTCCTAAAAATCTGTTGTCAAGAAGCAACAGTTAGAACTGGACATGGAACAATAAGACTGGTTCCAAATAGGGAAAGGAGTACGTCAAGGCTGTATATTGTCACCCTGCTTATTTAACTTATATGCAGAGTACATCATGAGAAATGCTGGGCTGGAGGAAGCCCAAGCTGGAATCAAGATTGCCAGGAGAAATATCAATAACCTCAGGTATGTAGGTGATATCACCCTTATGGCAGAAAGCAAAGAAGAACTAAAGAGCCTCTTGATGAAAATGAAAGAAGAGAGTGAAAAAGTTGGCTTAAAACTCCACATTCAGAAAACTAAGATCATGGCATCTGGTCCCATCACTTCATGGCAAATAGATGGGGAAACAATGGAAATAGTGGGAGACTTTATTTTTTTGGCTCCAGAATCACTGCAGATGGTGACTGCAGTCATGAAATTAAAAGACGCTTGCTCCTTGAAAGAAAAGCTATGACCAACCTAGACAGCATGTTAAAAAGCAGAGACATTATTTTGCCAGTAAAGGTCTGTCTAGTCAAAGGTATGGTTTTTCCAGTAGTCATGTATGGATGTGAGAGTTGGACTATAAAGAAAGCTGAGCGCCGAAGAATTGATGCTTTTGAACCGTGGTGTTGGAGTGGAAAAGACTGAAGGCGGGAGGACAAGGGGACAACAGAGGATGAGATGGTTGGATGGCATCACTAACTCGATGGACATGAGTTTGGGTAAACTCCGGGAGTTGGTGATGGACAGGATAGCTTGGCGTGCTGCAGTCCATGGGGTCTCAAAGAGTCAGAGATGACTGAGTGATCGAATTAAACTGAACTGAACTGAGCAAGGACAGAAAAAGCCTGTGCCAATTTAGGTTAGGTTCCCTAGGAAGAGATTCTGTGATGGAGGTTTGCATGGGGGAAGTTTATCGGAATACTTGTTGTGGTGTAAAAGATAGGCAAGAGTTGAACTGAGTTGTACAAGCCCCAGTAAAGGTATCAGATGGTCCCATGGGGAGTTCTGGACCCAAGATGGCCCTTCTGATTCCTCCCACCTGGAGGTGAGGGGGCTTAACCGTAATCACTCACCATGTAGCAAGTGACTGGATAAAGGGTGCCCTGGGAGGGGGGCCTGACCATGGATGAGGTGGCCTCCTCAGCCCAGGGTGGGGCTCGGTTTTGAGCTGTATGCCAGTTGTCGCTTCAAGCTGCTGGGGAATGACTGCCTCAGTCTGGAATAGAGATCTGCATGGTTAACCACAGCTGCCACTAAAATCTGCATAATTTTTGATTAATCTGGGAGAGCTAATAGGTTGTCCAAACAATTTAAGTCAATAGCAATTAAAAAAATTACATTCATGACTAGTAGTTTAGACTTCACCTTCAGACAGGACCTGCACTGGTGTCTCTCTTTCTCTCTCCACACACCACTTATGTGGCTTTGAACGTTGTTAAACTTCTAAACTAAATTTCCTTGGAATGTGGATAATAACTACTTCTTGAGGTTGCTAGGAGGATTAATAAGCACTGTTATTTTTCAGAGCTCTTTTTTTTTTTTTTTTTTTTTGTTTTTAAATT
>SJYV01020139.1:10495-23424 GCA_006410875.1 Neotragus pygmaeus
TTTTTTTTTTTTTTTTTGGTCTTAAATTTAAGTTGGCTTCAATACAAATGAAAATTTCATTATATTTCTGCTTTGTCAACTAGCCTTTCTAAGTCACTCAGTCATGTCTGACTCTTTGCAACCCCATGGCCTATACAGTCCATGGAATTCTCCAGGCCAGAATACTGGAGTGGGTAGCCTTTCCTTTCTCCAGGAGATCTTCCCAACCCAGGGGTCAAATCCAGGTCTTCCACATTGCAGGCAGATTCTTTACCAGCTGAGCCACAAGGGAAGCCCCAGAATACTGAAATGGATAACCTATCCCTTCTCCAGGGGATCTTCCTGACCCAGGAATTGAACCGGGGTCTCCTGCATTATAGGTGGATTCTTCATCAACTGAGCTATAAGGGAAGCCCCCAATCACCACTTAGGAATCTCAAAAAACTTACATGAAATGTTGAAAGAATAGCTATCACTTTGCTGCACGCAGGAACAACTCACATGCATCTTCTGATCAATGGCACTGAATCTAAGCTTGTCTCTGGGACACCTTTGATACTGAATTCAATAACTATCTAGTGAGCAACACATCTAAGGAATGACAAGGCACTCACTGGAGCAGTCAGCAAACTACAGCCCATAGGATAAATTTAGTTTGCAGCTGGCAATGACACCTCACTCCAGTGCTCTTGCCTGGAAAATCCCATGGACAGAGAAGCCCAGTAGGCTGCAGTCCATGGGGTCGCTGAGGATCGGATGCGACTGAGTTACTTCACTTTCACGCATTGGAGAAGGCAATGGCAACCCACTCCAGTGTTCTTGCCTGGAGAATCCCAGGGATGGGGGAGCCTGGGGGGTTGCTGTCTATGGAGTTGCACAGAGTTGGACACGACTGAATAGCAGTAGTAGCTGCTTCTGTACAGTCCAGGAGCTAATTGCTTTTGTTTTTAAGGGTTGCTTGCAGGGAGGGAAAAACAGTATGCACTAGAGACAGGCGGAATCTATGACCTCACCCTTGAAAGAAGATGGTGACTCTTGGCCTTGACACATAACAGTAAACAGGTGAAACAAAACCAAAAACTAGGTAAGCATTATGAAGAAACAAAGGTCTGAGTTAGAAAATAGACAGGTGACTTCACTTTAGATAGATATGGCAAAGGCCATCTCAGGAAGTTACCTGGAAAATTGAAACTTGCAGGTGAGGAGCCAACCATGTGAGTACTCGTGGAAGGCTGATGGAAGCAGAAGGAAGAGCATGGCAAAAAAGATGCTGAGGCTGGGCAGGGCCTGGGTGTTTGAGGTCTGAGCACAGTGAAGGGAAGGAGGGCAGATAATGCAGAGCCTTAGACACCGTGGGAAGAGAGTTTGATTGGATTTCGTTCTATATTATTCTTTGTGCCAAAAGGAAACTGCTGATCTGGTTGCCATGTGGAAAAAGGATGCAAGTGACATGGGGAAGTGGGAAAGTTGCATTTCCTAAGTTCCACGATGATGCCAGAGTTCTGCCAGTGGCCTGGCCTGCCTACATCTCATCTCACTTTTTTATGCAGAAGGCTGGTTAAAGTGGGATGGATTTGGGACTTTGATTCATTTTCCTTAAGGACTGCAGGCAGGAGAGAGAGGTTCAACGCCTAACAAACTTAAACGGTAGTGATTCTTCTGCCGTCTTAACGCTATATTCCCTGCCCTGACTCTCAGGCTCTGGTGTCCTCCTCCTACCCCTCTGGTTATCTAAAAATCTTCTATCCCAAACAGGTGTTTGACTCCAAAATTAGCTTGATTTGTACTCCCTATGCTCAGAAAAATCGTTCTATCAGTGCTTCTTTGAATATGAGTAAAATTAAGCTAGTCCCACAACAGATAAAAGACAACTTTTTTAGAAGGTGGCTTCAGTCTAGGGGAATCCCAGAATAATAGAATTCTGGAATGTAGCTCATTATGTGTGGGGAGATACTTTTGGGGAAGTAAATATGCTTGTTTAGCACAGATCTACTGACAGGTTAGGCCATCTGTAGAGAAGGCATGCGCAGGCAGGCTTGTTAGGCAGGGGGCGCTGTGGCCGCCGCGGCGGCCGTGGGAGGCGCCCTCGAGAGGCAGCCCTGGGTGGCGCTCAGGCCCCGGGTCCTCACTCCCGCTTCTCCGTGAGGGGCACCCCAGCCGCCAGGGAGCTCCAGCCCTTAGGGATGAGGACACCCAAGGCATTGTGTTGGAGGGGTTTCTTCAGTGACTATTGAAAATATAATCAGGGAAGTTTAAAAATTATCCCAAACTCCCCTTTCTCTTCATCTCTCTGCCGCTTCTCTGAAGAGAGGCCTGGTAGGCTGGGTTAGCCTCTCAGTAGAAATGACACTTAATTGGGGAAATGGATTGAGATTTATTACTAACTTTCTTAAACAAAATTTGTTATGCACATATAACTTTTTAAGATTTAAACACATTTATCATAATTATTTAAATAAAGGGAATATTTGTACAGCCTGGTATCACACACTTTTCCTAAATATAACTTAATGTCTTAGTTATTTCTAATGTGTTAATAAAATTTACTTGGCTGTAGTTTCTTCTCTGAATCTTTTTCAAATATTGTTTTCCAGAGAAGAAACGGGTCTAAAGATAGCCTGATTGAAGAAAAATCTCAGACATCTACAAGCAATATGGCTGGAAAACACACAGCAAAAACAATAAAAACTATCCAAGCTTCACGCCTCAAGATAGAGACTTAATCCCAATGGGCTTGGGATGGGGGTGGGAAGGGTATGTGTGCCACCTTTACTTTGAAACTGTGAATTATAATTATTGAAATATCTTGGACCTGCAGAAGTGTTTCTTCAGAAGAAAATAATGGAGTCTATTGCATCTTTTAAAGGTTTAATTACACTATATTTGTGCCTAAGGGCCTTTTTATTTGGTAACTGGAATATTTGATGCCATGTTTACCTTCCTGGAAACTCCCAAGTATCTCGTCTGCCACCATCAAGACCAGAGGCTTCAGATCAAAGTTCTGGAAGCCTGGACTGTGGCCAGGTAGCTACGCAGCAGTGCACTAAGGGGAATGAAGATTCTTCCCTGCTCTAGGTAGATCTCGGCCTGTGCACAAATGCGTGACTTGAGGCGTCACTTTCACACTGCAGATATTTTTATTCACATTAATGTTCTTTGTAATACTGTATTTTGTGGCATTAAGTTTCATTGACTATTTGCAAATGTTAAAAAAAAAAAGTGCTGCTTTTAATTTCTAGTGTCCTTGTCTGGTGCTGTCAGAAGTTATGTGCGGATTTCACTTGACCTCAGCTTATAAATTCATGACCTTCAACCTGAAAGGTCTGCTTGGCCAACTCTTCCAAAACACTATTTCAGACCTTTCCTCTTGGCAGATGACTGCAGTTTACAGGGAAGACATACTCCTACAGGATCTTTTATCTTCCCCTGATAAAAAGACAAACTTCATCATGGCTGCCATCAACCCATGTCCTTCCTTTTCTCCTGTCACTCTACCTATGCTCTGGAGCCCAGCTCCCTCAGCCTCATTCATTCAACCTCTTCCTGTCAGCTAGTAAAGACAGCCAAATCTCACAACCAGACCCTTCTCCAGTTACCAGTGTGCTTAACTAATCTCCTAATGTGCTATCTCAAACCATCTCAAATATGGATTCTTCCCCACTGTTCCACTAAAGCAGACCTCAGACATGACTTTCATGTCACCAAATCCCAAGGTTAACTTTCAAGCTATCCTGCAGTTTTTACTTTAATGCATTTGCCATTCTGTCCTTTCCAGCTATTCTACATCAGTAATTGAGTCTCTAAAATCTAGACCCTCATGGACCACACTTATTCCCGTGGCCAAGTTTTATTCACATAGCTTAGACTACAGTCTTCCCTGGTGGCTCAGTCTGTCTGCTTAAAATGTGGGAGATCCAAGTTTGATTCCTGGGTTGGGAAGATCTGCTGGAGATGGGAAAGGCTACTCACTCCAATATTCTGGCCTGGAGAATTTCATGAACTGAATAGGCCGTGGGGTCACAAAGAGTTGGACACAAGTGAGCGACTTTCACTTTCTTTCAGACTACCGACCAGTGTAGTATCAAGGAGTCACTTCGATTTCTAAGGCAATTCAAATAGACTAGCTCAAAAAGCTGCTCTCCCAGCTCATCTGTGAATGTATAAGACTACACACCTAGCAATCATTACGGACCCATCCTTCATACTAACTTCTGGCTGCTATAGTTTTAACTATCTCTCTTCCCTAACTTTACCACCACCCTTGTCCAAAGTGGTCAGCTCTGGCATAGACAGAATATGGCATACAGTAGTAGCCTCCAGTTGGCCCACAGCACTGCTTTTCTTGCAAATGTACATTTCCATCATGGCTTTCCCTTGCTTTAAACAGAGCCTTAAGTGATCTGCCCCCTTTGGATCTTTCAGTGAAAGAATGCTGTGCTCTAGCAGTTAAATCATAACACACAAACCTCTAAGAAGCACATTATTTTATTTACAGTCCCACTGTTTTATGGGCTGTCCAAAAGCACTTTTTTTTTAAGCAATCCTGGAAATTTTAAATACTTTAAGCAGCTCCTGAAGATCAAGTTGTCAAATTCCTCACCAAGGACAGCCTAAAAGAAAAAAGGCGCTCAATTTGACAAGTGAACATTTACTTCAAGACTTATAAACTTAGTACATGCTTTTTTCCTGGATCAAGTCATGCACTTCTGGACTTCATACATCAACATACAACATGCTTGAGATCTGGCCAAGTGGTTTTTAAAATTTTAGCTACTACGCATAAAATCATGTGAAGATTTCATGATAAATGGGATAAGGGTATCCCATTTGCAGTTAACAATCTGTTTACAGCAGTACTAATATTAACGAACTATTAACAATTATAAACTAATACCCACCAGAGAAGGACCCCCGATCTAGAAAGATAAAATTCACATTACTGTTAACTGCTGTTATGACAACTATCAATAATTCAAAACTATCAGCCTACCTTAGGTCATCTTCACGCTTCGAGATAGTTAAGTATTCAGCTGGCAGCAGTCTATACTTCCAGCGTCCATCTTTCACCTGAACAAAAATTAAGACCGGTTAAGAGAAAGGTACACTTAACTTTGCAGAATCAAAACTACATGTGTAAATAAGAGGAGTGTATGTTACTTACGCAGCTCCTACACCAAAGACATCAAATACAAGCGCAGGAAAAAAAGCTGCGAAAGTGTTTTGTGTACGCCTTTTTTGACACCACATCCACTAGTTTCCAAAAGTGAATGGGCAACACAAAGGCGTAAGAAAAGCGCGTTAAGGAATACTGCGTGGCGCCGAGGTGCTAACCCTAAGACAAGATTCACTGTTCTGAGGGCAACTAAACCCAGTTCTACATTTTCTTCAACGACTCAGAATCCAACTGGGTAAGGAACGCTTAATTACTCTATTAGATGGCTAAAATATTAAGATCTCGAGGCAACTGATCCTTTCTGTAAGAACATGAAAACTCACCTGCAAGGATGGTGATGCTCATTTCCACCAAATTCTGCACCATGACATAGTTATCAAGATCTACACCTGAAATGGCACTATCGCGTTGACCCGATTTCACACCACATGGTCGGCATACGTGCTGTTACACGGTGAAGCCTTTCCCTTTCACACGCACAAAATCCCCTCATTAGAAATTCCCTGACACACAGTCGATTAACCCAAAAGCCCCCACCCCCATCGCCCCGTCTGCTGGCATGGAAAAGCAGACTCGGGGCCGCTTGGAGCCTCCTGAGGTCTCAACGTGGCGGAGGCCAAAGCAGGCCGCTGCCCTCCACGCGTCCAGGTGCCGGGAGCCTCTTGTCCGGCCCCGTTGCGGCAGCAGCCTCCCAAGACTCAGGGAGGCCGCAGGGTCCTGCCCGGTGCCCCGGCCCTCAGAGGGCCGGCTGCGGGACGACCCGAGCCATCCGAACCTCTAGCAGAGGAGCACCCAACCGCGAGCCCAGGCCAGAGAGGCTGCACCGCCTTCCCACAATGCTTTTCTACGCCTGGAAGGACCCACTGCCGGAGGGGTGCGGGGAGGACGGACTGCACCACCGACACCCGCGGCCTCGCCAGACGCCCCCGTGTGGCCGGAGGGCGAATTGCCCAGTGATTGGCAGAGGGGCGGGGCGGCACGGGCCGAGTGGTGAGGGGCGCGGCTTCTCACCCGGGCACCCGCCGTGGAGCCCGGCGAGCGGTTCTTTCTGCGGGAGGGCAGCTCTTTCCCAGTGTGGACACTCAACCACCCCTCCTCCCAGTGTCGAGAGCACACGGTGGGCGCTGAGCTGCGGGTGTAGCCCGGAGCACCGGAGACCTCGTGTTCTAAGAAGAGACAGAGCTCACCGTCTCCAGCTGAGGAAGAGTAAGGTCATTAATTCCATAAATATTTATTGCGTATAAACTGTGCTTCATGCTCTATTCTAAATGCCTGAGAACCAGGTGTGAATGAGACAGCGTTCCTGTCTTACATTCTGTTTCTGTGAGAAAGACACGAAACAGGTAACGTGCACCCCGTAAGTTCATCAGTGTAAGTGCCAAGACGGAAACAAAGGAGGCGGAGATGGGATAGAGCCGCGCAGTCCGGTAGGAATCGAGTGCGAACCACGAACGTCTTAAATCTTAGAAATGCACGTTAAAAGGAACAAGTTAGGAGAAGGAAATGGCAACTCACTCCAGTATTCTTTCCTGGAGAATCCCAGGGACAGAGGAGCCTGGTGGGCTGCCGTCTATGGAGTCGCACAGAATCGGACACGACTGATGCGACTTAGCATGCGTGCATGCATGCATTGCAGAAGGAAATGGCAACCCACTCCAGTGTTCTTGCCTGGAGAATCCCAGGGATAGGGGAGCCTGGTTGGCTACCGTCTATGGGGTCGCACAGAGTCGGACACGACTGAAGCGACTTAGCAGCAGCAGCATAGATCTGAGGGGCTGGGAATGGATGGCTAGGGAAGTGACAGCTTAAAGATATGGGGTTTCTTTTTGAGATGAAAATGTTCTAAATGGTGATGGTTGCATGTATCTGTGAATATGTCTAAAAACCATTGAATCACATACTTTAAATGGGTGCATTGTATGATGTCAATTATATCTCAATAAAACCTTTTTTAAGTTAAAAAAAAAGGAACAAGTTAAATTCAGAGTTGCAACCTGTGCTAAGTATTATCATTTAAACATGTAGTTACTATACAATTATTAATGATATACATTGCATTCTTTTATTCCTACGAAGTCTTCGAAATCCAGTGTATTTATTTCTAGTACATTTCAATTCAGACAAGTCACGTTTCTGGTGCTCAGAAGCAGGCCCTGGTCAGCGTGGCTGGAGCCGTGGGAGGAGTGCAGGCTGCATCAGAAGCGGCAGAAGAGACAGGTGGGAACAAATCATATAGGGCTTTTATCTGTGGTAAGGGGTTGGGATTTTATACTGAAATTTTAAAATTGATTTTTAGCACCGAGAGAAAGTAGAGGTGGTTCATTGGTTTCTTGCTGATGGCCATAACATGGGAGGGATGGAGACTGTAGCGATTTGGACTGTGTGGTTTCCTTGCAGCTCCAAGTCCTAGTAGAGAAGCCCCAGAGACTTCAGCCCAGCACCTTTCTTTGTTTCTTTGAAGCTTATTGCAGGAAGAAAGCGAGAGGGAAGGGAGTGAAGGAAGGAAGGGATGAAAGGGAAAGAGGGAAGAGAGAAAGAAGAAGTGAGGAAAGAAAAAAGAAACAGGAAGAGGAAAGAGAAGAAGGAAAGGAACGAAGAAGAAAAGAAAAGGATAATGTAATGCCTGTAGTCCATTGGTCATCCCACAAGGACTAGCCTGAATGATGACATCACCATTGGAACTACAGGGGCAGGGACCATACAGAAGTCAATGTGAAATGACCATGAAAAGGTAAATAAATCTAAGACCTTCATTAGGAAGTCTCTGGAACATCTGGGGAGAGAAAGGTTGGAGAAGGAGAAGTTCTCCTCAAAGAGTGTTATTTGAAGACTCTGAAGGGTACAGTTTGGAGATTATGGCAACTTTCAATCTTGCCTTCTTGCTTGGGAAAATCAGTGAGAGGATATTTCTTTTGGCTGGAGGAGCCAGCCGACCCAGGTTCCTATCCAGCTCTTTAACTTTTGGCTTCCCTGGTGGGCAGATGTTGAAGAGTCTACCTGCTGTAGAGGGAGATCCAGGTTCCATCCCTGCATCAGGAAGATTCCCCTGGCGGAAGAAATATGAATCCACTCCAGTATTCTTGCCTGGAAAATCCCATGGACGGAGGAGTCTGGTGGGCTACAGTCCGTGGGGTTGCAAAGAGTTAGACACAACTAAGCGACTTGACTTTCTTTGCCTTGTATGTTTTGGGTAAATGACACCTCTCTAAGCCCAGGGTTCTGTTATAGGATAATACCTTTAACTTGTGTACCACATGCGTGCATGTGTGCCTGCTCCATTGCTCAGTCATTTCCAACTCTTTGTGATCCTGCGGACTGTAGCTCACCAGGCTCCTCTGTCTATGAAATTGTCCAGGCAAGAATTCTGGAGCAGGTTGCCATTTCCTCCTCAAGGAGATCTTCCTGCCTCGGGGACTGAACCCACACCTCCTGGGTCTCCTGCACTGGCAGGCAGACTCCTGACCACTGCACCTCCTGCGAAGCCCACGTGCCTCGTCGTCGTTCAGTTGTAAGTCGTGTCCGACTCTGCAGCCCGTGGGCTGCAGCAGGCCAGGCGTCCCTGTCCTTCACTGTGTCCCAGAGTTTGCTATGGACCACGTAGATTAAAGATTTAAGCAAGGTTTGTTGAATCAGTTAACGCTGTACCGTACATAGTGACACCCAGTTAATGACTCTGATGAGCTCTACTCTCCTTGTTTACTGCCATCCCAAGTATGGAAACTTCTTGGGTTGACGTCTTAAGGAAGGGGGGTACTATGCTGCTATTTTTCTTTTAATGTCTTGACATTTTGTTCCCACCTCGTTCTTTCTCATCCACCCCTTGTAAATCATCTCTAAACTCTGGATGATTCAAGAAGAGAAGGCATTTGTTTCAATTACTGGATTAATGTTAGCGTCAGGAAATTAATTCTGAATTCTTCATCTTCCCGTCTGCTTCGACCTCACATAGCCTAGGAAGGAAAGCTTGATAATTCAGCCAAGACAAGCAGAAAGGACGTGAGAAAAAGATGGGGGGTATTTCCTATGCTGTTGGAGTTGGAGGCATTATGGAAAGATGTACAAGCTACCTACAGTGTTAATGCAAGTGTGGAACAAACCCAGTTTCCTTGTTCTGATTGGTAGGCAGAATAATGGTCCCTCAAAGGTGTCGACATCCTAATTCCCAGAACCCGTGAATATGTTCCATTATGTAGTAAAAAGAAGGCTTTGCAGATGTGAGGGATCGTGCAATGAGGAGATAAAAAAACGCAGAGAAAAAAAGAGAGATGTGGCAGAAGAGAAGGCAGGAGGACTCAACCTTCCATTGCTAGCTTTGAAGATGGAGGAGGAAGATCTTTGGATGGACAGCATCTAGAATCTGGGAATGGCCCTCATCTGACAGCCAGCCAGCAAACGCGGACTTCCTGTCTACATCTGTGTGCACCGAATCTGCCAGCCACCCGCGTGTGCGTGAAAGCAGATTCTCCCCTGGAGCCTCCAGAAAAGAACACAGCTGTGCTGATGCCTTGATTTTAGTCCACTGAAACTCATGCCAGACTTCCTACCTACAGAGCTGTGATAATAAATTTGTGTTGTTTGAAGCTGCTAAATTTGTGTTAATTTGTTATGGTGGCAAGAGAAAACTAATAAACCCTGTAAGGGTGGAGAGGGAGAAGTGGGCTGTTTTTCTTCCCCTGCTCTTCGTCCTGCTTCAATTTTCTCATCAGGAACACAGTAAAATTTTGCAGATAAGCTATGCACATTTCATTGTGAAGTGCTTAATCCATAGAATTGACATTTTCTTTATGTTGGGAGTTAGGGATCTGATATAAAATCCAATAGATATTAAATAATTTGAATACTCAGTTTAAAATCATTTGTGATTTTAAACAATCATATTATCTGTGGAAGTGTTTTTCCTTTCCACTTATACTGCGTGCGTGTGTGTGTGTGTGTGTGCATGCCCAGACTGGGACGTGTAGGATATTGTTGAATAGAATGATAATAGACATCCTTGTCTTGTTCACAGCTTTAAAGGAATGCTCGTAAAGTTTCAACATGTATGTACGACATTTTAATGTATTTTATCGTTTATTGGGTTAGAGAAGTGTCCTATTTTTAGTTTGCTAATAGTTTTTTTAATATATCATGAGTGGATGTTGAATTAAAAAAATTTTTTTTTCTGCAAGGTTTTTTTCTTATAATGTGTTAATGAGGTGAATTGCGTGAACACATTTGCTAATATTGAACCAGCCTTACTTTTCTGAGAGAAACCAAACTTGTCATTTCAAAAACTGTTCTGTTTGGAATTACTGCATTTATATTTATGAACAAGAGGAGATTGTGTTTATCTTTCTCATACCGTCTGGATGGATTTTTTCTCTATGTGTTTAGACACCTGTGTGTTTGTTTTTGGCCGCGCTGGGTTTTCGCTGCTGTGCGCGGCGTCTCTAGCAGCGACAAGCGGGGGCTGCCCCGCCGCGGTGGTGCTCAGGCCCCTTACTGTGGCCCCCTGCAGCGCACAGGCTCTTGGTTGACAGGCTTCGGTGGTTGTGGCACGGGGGTTTAGTTGCTCTGTGTCACGTGGGATCTCCCCAGACCAGGAGTTGAACTGGTGTTTCCTGCAGTGCAAGGCAGATTCTTAAGCGCTGGACCGCCAGGAAAGCCCCTCTTTGATAGTTTTGGCTGGAATTATATGCATAGTTTGGGCCTTGCCTGGTGGCTTAGACAGTAAAGCGTCTGCCTGCAATGTGGGAGACCCAGGTTCAACTCCTGGGTCGGGAAGATCCCCTGGAGGAAGAAATGGCAACCCGCTGCAGTACTCTTGCCTGGGAAATTCCATGGACTAGGGAGCCTGGTGGGCTACAGTCCATGGGGTCGCAGAGAGCTGGGCACGACTGAGCGACTTTGCTCACTGATAAACGTAGTTCTTCTTGTCGTTGTGCTCAGTTGCTCAGCGGTGTCCGACTCTTCCCAGTCCCATGGGCTACAGCCCACCAGTCTCCTTTGTCCATGGAATTGCCCAGGCAAGACTACTGGGGCAGGTTGCCCTTTCCTCCTCCAGATTTTCCCAAGCCAGGGATCGAACCCTTGACTCTGGCATTGGCTGGTGGATTCTTTACCATTGCTCTAGCTGGGAAGCTCCTAGATATCTACTTAATATTAGTAACTTGTCTCTGAACAAATTACAGATAGTCTATGCAAAAACATTTACTGGGAGCCTATTTCCTTTGTTTTAAATGGTAAAATTATAATGAGTTAGTCCTTAGTCCAAATTAGTTTCATAAAATGTAACTAAAATATATTAAACAAAGCTCTATTAAATAAAAAACTGTAACAATAGGCTGTAACATCCATAACTTTCCTTCCTGATCACCAAACCATATAGTTATGACCAAATAGTTGCGTTGTCAGCAGTAACATAATCTCTTTTATTGTACCGCTTTTCTGCTTGGTTTGCTTCTTTCTCCATTAATCTTTAACGTTTCCTCAGCTTTTTTGGTTCTCGGAATACAAAACTAGGGGCAGAAAAAGCAATATGAAATATGAAAGGCAGTGTGGCAGAAGATGACTCACACTGAAGATGGTATGGTCCTTTAGTGCTTCTTCCGCCACCAATGGTGTCTATATGGAATATCCCTTTCATTGAAATTCAGTATGCTTTGTGATTTGCTGACAGATGAAGCTGGGAACATTTTTCCAGTTGTGTTTGTAATGCAACTCAGGGCATTCCCTATACCTTTGTTGTTATTGGTAAAAATGTGTTTTGGGTCCTAAATATATTTGCTTATAAATAGTCCGTTTTTTTTTTTTTTCAATTTTTAGGATTTATTTGTAACTGGAAGGTAATTGCTTTACAGTGTTGTTGTAGATGTTGGTTTCTGCCATTCGGCATGAACCAGCCATAAGCGCACACGTGGCCGCTCCCTCTTGAGCCCCTTCATAGCACCCCGGCCCCACCCCTCTAGGCTGTCACAGAGCACGGGATCGAGCACCTTGTGTTTCGCTGTGTGATTAAACCTTCCCGCTGCTGTCTGTCCTGCATACGGTGCAGTCTGTATTTCCATGCTCCTCTCGCAGGTTGGCCCTCCCGCTCCTTCCCCTGCTGTGTCTGCAAGTCTGTTCTCTGTTCCTGCCCTGCGAACAGGCTGGTCAGTACCATTTTTNTGCATAACCTACCATGCAGCATGTTTACTAACCTCAACAAGTTCCAAAAATTTTAGGAGCACATATTTTAAAACAGGACTGTGATCAATCTGAAGGTGTACTTTTTTCAGCTAACGTAACTTGTGCTCATGTCTTTAAGATAAAATATTTCACTGTATATAAACTCCACCCAATTCTCAAATGTATTCAGTAGCAGCTTCATACTACGATATATTCTGATTGTATTAGAATGATCTCTAATTATGGATGTAACAGTCATTTTTCTATATCACCCCCGTAGCTTGTAGAGCTTGTAGCAATACAGGGAGTACCATTTCACTCTCTTCTTACTATCTTTAGGCCAAATGTTACCTAGCAGCTGCTCACTGAATCAATTATGAGCTTACTGCAATGGAGGGCAAAGACAGTCATCACCGGAGAGCTCAATCGTGTTTTCTGTTCACTGTACCAATCATTTCCTTTCTTTGCATCCAGTTTCATTTAACTGGAAACACTCCATATCAACTGTTCTTGTTAATGTTACTTCTGCTTTACCTTATAACGCACAGGTTTCTAAGATAAAACATCTCCAAGATTCATTAAAAGCAATTTCCAAGTGATGTGGGAACTAAATAGTCACTTCACTTTCAAA
>SJYV01020141.1:0-35459 GCA_006410875.1 Neotragus pygmaeus
GCGCGGGGCCAGGGGCCTGGCGGCTGCGGGACCGGGTGCAGGACGCAGGCCCGCCGCCAGCGCAGGGCCTGCCCCGGTCCTCGGCACACACCCTCGGAGCACCTGTGTAAACAGACAGAGTCAGACTCAGTGATCCGCTTCACCCAGGCACCGCTTAGCTCATGTACTGTAAGCCAATAACATGAGCCCAGAGCAGTTTGGATCATCTTGACTCCAGTTCCCACAGTACCTATTGATATATTACATCTAACAGGACCTCAGAAACACATACGGCACAAAATGAATTGCTGTGTATTGTTCTTCTAAGAAAATGGAACAATTTTCCTAATTTCTTGAGACAATCATTTGGTTTTTGTCCTTGAATCTATTCATGCTGGGAACATTTATAGACTTTCTAACGTTAAATTCTACTTCAGTTCCTGTAATAAAGGCCTTGTATACATATGGATTATCATTTTTAATACACTGCTGGATTCAGTTTGCTGATATTTTATTTAAAGGATATTCACGCAGTGTTCTGAAGTGACTTTGTCATGTATTTTTTTCCCTTTCTGTTTGCTTTTCCCCCCGTTCTGTTCTTGTTTTTGCTTGAGTATCAAGATAGTCAAGTCTTACAGAAGAGTTGGGTGATATTTTTCCTTTCCCTGTGTTCTGAGAGAGTTTGTTTAAGATCAAGAGCTTAAGATCAAGAACTCTCCACTCTCCTGTAATACTGCATTGGCCTAGAATATTCTCTGTAGAAACATTTGTAACTACTACTTCATTTTATTCAGTAGGTCTTATGCTATTCAGACTTTTCTCTAGATTAAGTTTTGTCAAGTTATATTTTTCTAAAATTTCTCCATTTTGTTCAAGTTTTCAGATTTGTTGATATAAAATTGTGTTTTATTTTAATATGTGTTGTATCTGCAGTTATGTCTAATTTAATTCCTAATATTCCTTATTTCAAGTTATTTTCTAAATCAATTTTACTACCTGTTTATATATTTTATTAGCATTTTCAAAAAACAGCTCTGGCTCTGTTTTCTCATTGAAAACATACTTAATTGATTTCTACTTATCTCTTTATTAATTCCTTACCTTTACTTTATTTGGGTTTATTCAGCAGTTTACTTTCTTTTTAAGTCAGATGTTTAGCTCATTTATATTCAGAGCTTTTTCTTTTTAATAAAAGAGTGTAGGTTTAAAATCTTCCCTTTAAGTGTGATTTTATTTGCATCTCACACATTTTAATGTACTATGTTCATTATCATACATTGCTGAATATTTCTAAATTGCCATTATAATTTTATCTTTGCCCCAGGAGTAATTTAAAAGTGAGTTTAACTTCGCAAGTGTGTAGAGACCTTTGACTTCCTGCTTTTCCTGTTGACCTCCAGCTTGATTTCATTCTGCTCACACAGCACGGGCTGGACCATACAATCTGTACATAGCTTGCACAGTGTTGAGGCTTGTCTTCTGTCCTTGAGTGTGGCCGGGTTTTGTAAATGTCTCGTGGGTTTTTAAGGTCATGTGATCCTTTAATTCTGGGATGCACAATTCTAAAAGTCCATTAAGACAGGCTGGTTAATGTTTGTATTCGTCAGGGTTTTCCAGAGAAACAAAACCAGTGGGAGATATATTGATATATACGAAGAGATTTATTATAGAACTTGCATCATGCTGTCGTGCAGACTAATTCCCAAGCTCTGCCGTCTGCGAGTTGGAGACCCGGGAAAGCCAGGGGTGCAGTTCAGTGTGAGCTCACAGGCCTGAACTCCAGGGAAGCTGGTGGCACACGACCCTGAACCTGAAGGGCCAAGAACCAGGTGCTCTGATGTCAGGATGCAGGCAGGAGAAGATGGACATCTCAGGTGAGAGGAGACAGATCTTGTTCCACTGCCTCCTTTTTGTTCTGGACTGGGTGATGCCCATCCGCAATAGTGAGGGTAGACCTTCTTTACTCCACCAACTGAATCAAATGCTAGTCTCTTCCATAAACACAGACACACCAGAAAGTTTGAAAGTGGAAAGACGGAAAAGAATAAGCTGACAAAAGCGCGTGCTAGTCACTCAGTTGTGTCCGGCTCTTTGCTTCCCCGTGGACTGCAGCCTGCAAGGCTCCTCTGTCCATGGAATTCTCCAGGCAAGAATACTGGAGTGGGTTGCCATTCCCTCCTCCAGGGGATCTTCTTGACCCAGGGATCAAACTCAGGTCTCCTGCATTGCAGACAGATTCCTTACCAACTGAGCCACCAGGGAAGCTAAAAAAAGAAAAAAAAAAGCTAACCAAAAGAAGGTTGGCAAAGAAGGATGCTGTATCAGCAGCAATTAAGATCAACTTTTAGGTAAAAAGCACTTTAGACAAAATCACTACAAAATGATACCCAAAAAATCAGTTCAAAAAGAGAATTCAACAGCATAAAACCTCTGTGAAGCTTTTGAATGTGCCTACCTATTTGAATTAGATATTAATACATATACAAGAAAAAAATAAAAATCCACTCTCACAGTGTGCTAGACCTTTCTCAATCATTATTGGGTCAAAAAGGGAATGATTACCAAAGATAAAGATTTGAATAAGACAATTGCGATGCTTAATGGGATGTCAACCACATGGGCTTAACGGATGCCCAGATGGCTGGCGAAACATTATTCCTGGTATGTCTGTGTTTATGAAAGAGACTAGCATTTGATTCAGAAATATTTCCTGAACTGACCTACAGACCGATCCTAACACGTTTCGCTTTTGACCCTGAATTCCCACCCACATAGGAGCTGCTGCTCTGGAGAACGTTGGCTTGTTTTCAGGATTATTCTTGCTGTTGCTCTTCCCCCTTTGTTTTACAATTAACATTTTTACAGTTAAATTTTTCCAATTAAAAAGCGTGCAGCTTTACAATTAAACTCCCTTCCCCAGTTCCTGCCTGGACACGTGGAGTGTTGCTTCCTTTGACCTGTTTCTACCAGTGGGGCCCCATGACTCATTCATGAAATTCCAGGAACTCACTGTTAGCTCATCCCACCGCCCTCTCTGATAATCTGGATTCAGCTCAGGTCTCTTTACGGGGCCCTTACTTTTTTGTATGTGCCCAGTAACACAACCCCCAAGAAGACAGGCAAATGGTATGTAGATGCACACACACACACACACACACACACACACACACACACACTCTGGGTACAATCCATTCCCTCCTGCTGCCTAACTGCTACACCATTTCCTGAGGAATCCCCAGCAGGCTTTTCCACTGACCTGTCCTGCAGGTGGAATTGTTTTACAGAATCTGTCCAACTCCCAAAACACGTTATGCAAGCCATATGCTTCTTTCACGTGTTAAATCTTTCCATGCTGGTGTCTATTAGATCATAAACTCTGGAAACTATGCCTTCAAGTCCTTTGGAATCAGTGTATCAGTGCAAGTTGGTCTATCGTGGATACTTAGTGAATGCTTACATAGGTGAATCAGCTGCTCAGAGCCTCCAGCTAGAAAATCTTTAAAAGGCTAGCACAGTCTCAGGCATGTAAAGGAGCAGTGAGCTTTCCATAATTACAAGCTAAGCTTCACACCAGCTCAACAGTCTTCAAGGGTAGAGAGTGCTGTCTGAGTCTGTTGTATTATACAAGTTTTTATAAAAATGTACAGACTCTGTGTAACATTTCATAAGTCATTGTTCTAAACTCTGTGTGCATAACTATTCAATATTTCATTCAACATACATAAAAGTAAACCTGATTAGTTACCAGGATCATGGTCTTCTGCCTTCTCCTCAAGAATAAGTACTTCCCACATTATGCAGAGTAGAATTTTAATGTAATACGTTAATAACCTGCTTTAGATGCATTTAGCAACTTGCTGTTTGAAAGCACTTGAATTTCTTTTTTAAATGAAATACCTCTGGTAATACATTCAGTGCTGATGTTATTACTTTCATTTCCTTTCCCCCTCTCTTCTTGTGTTATATCTGAATTCCTTAATTCTTTCTCCTGTTATATAGCAAGTTTTAAATTTCTACCTGTAATAGAGTGTGTTAATTATTTCTAATGATATGTACCATCTCGAGATTGGTCAGCTAATTCGATAGTCTTCATAGGATGCACAATTTTTTAGTCTTCTTTCCTCATTTTCACCTTTTAAAATACTTTCTGATGGTTGTCTGCCCTGCACTGACATCTTGCCTCTAAAGTGAGATAGAGTTCATTGTCATATTTGCTGAAGGGGAAATATTTGTTCTTATCATGAATATGTTAGTATTTTAGGGGTTAGAATTGTAGATAACTTTAAAACAGTATATTATTTTTAAATGTAATGACAGGCTGAATTGGTATGCTTGCAGAGATCAAGAATCAGGTTTCTTTTTGTAGCTTATGACAATTTTATGTTTCCTATGTCTTTCTTAGGACTCCATCTTTTTTTAAAATCTCGGTGTACTGATCCACATTGGTTCGATATCTGGGTTGCGAAGATGGTAGGAGAAGGAAATGGTAACCCACTCCAGTATTCCTGCCTGGAAAATCCCATGGACAGGGAAGACTGGTGTGCTACATCTGTAGGGTCCCAAAGAGTTGGACATGAATGAGCATGCACATGCTCACACAGAGGCACACAGAGACACACACACACAGACACACACACACAGACATACACATACACAGACACACACACAGACACACACACAGACACACACACNCACACACACACACACACACACACACACACACACACACTCTGGGTACAATCCATTCCCTCCTGCTGCCTAACTGCTACACCATTTCCTGAGGAATCCCCAGCAGGCTTTTCCACTGACCTGTCCTGCAGGTGGAATTGTTTTACAGAATCTGTCCAACTCCCAAAACACGTTATGCAAGCCATATGCTTCTTTCACGTGTTAAATCTTTCCATGCTGGTGTCTATTAGATCATAAACTCTGGAAACTATGCCTTCAAGTCCTTTGGAATCAGTGTATCAGTGCAAGTTGGTCTATCGTGGATACTTAGTGAATGCTTACATAGGTGAATCAGCTGCTCAGAGCCTCCAGCTAGAAAATCTTTAAAAGGCTAGCACAGTCTCAGGCATGTAAAGGAGCAGTGAGCTTTCCATAATTACAAGCTAAGCTTCACACCAGCTCAACAGTCTTCAAGGGTAGAGAGTGCTGTCTGAGTCTGTTGTATTATACAAGTTTTTATAAAAATGTACAGACTCTGTGTAACATTTCATAAGTCATTGTTCTAAACTCTGTGTGCATAACTATTCAATATTTCATTCAACATACATAAAAGTAAACCTGATTAGTTACCAGGATCATGGTCTTCTGCCTTCTCCTCAAGAATAAGTACTTCCCACATTATGCAGAGTAGAATTTTAATGTAATACGTTAATAACCTGCTTTAGATGCATTTAGCAACTTGCTGTTTGAAAGCACTTGAATTTCTTTTTTAAATGAAATACCTCTGGTAATACATTCAGTGCTGATGTTATTACTTTCATTTCCTTTCCCCCTCTCTTCTTGTGTTATATCTGAATTCCTTAATTCTTTCTCCTGTTATATAGCAAGTTTTAAATTTCTACCGTAATAGAGTGTGTTAATTATTTCTAATGATATGTACCATCTCGAGATTGGTCAGCTAATTCGATAGTCTTCATAGGATGCACAATTTTTTAGTCTTCTTTCCTCATTTTCACCTTTTAAAATACTTTCTGATGGTTGTCTGCCCTGCACTGACATCTTGCCTCTAAAGTGAGATAGAGTTCATTGTCATATTTGCTGAAGGGGAAATATTTGTTCTTATCATGAATATGTTAGTATTTTAGGGGTTAGAATTGTAGATAACTTTAAAACAGTATATTATTTTTAAATGTAATGACAGGCTGAATTGGTATGCTTGCAGAGATCAAGAATCAGGTTTCTTTTTGTAGCTTATGACAATTTTATGTTTCCTATGTCTTTCTTAGGACTCCATCTTTTTTTAAAATCTCGGTGTACTGATCCACATTGGTTCGATATCTGGGTTGCGAAGATGGTAGGAGAAGGAAATGGTAACCCACTCCAGTATTCCTGCCTGGAAAATCCCATGGACAGGGAAGACTGGTGTGCTACATCTGTAGGGTCCCAAAGAGTTGGACATGAATGAGCATGCACATGCTCACACAGAGGCACACAGAGACACACACACACAGACACACACACACAGACATACACATACACAGACACACACACAGACACACACACAGACACACACACACACACACACACACACACTGATCCACATTTCTTTTTTAAAAAGTGGAGAGTAAATATAAGTTGAACTACTTAATGTTGTTATTTGAGACCTTCTCTCTGTGAACTAGAAAGACAAAAGTATAAACTACAAAGGACAAGATAAATACATTTTATTCAGTAAGAAGCCATATACAGTTAAAATTTGATCTTCAGGTGAGCCCCTGGTGGCTTAGACAGTAAAGAGTCTGCCTGCAGTGCGGGAGACCCAGGTTCGATCCCCATGTCGGGAAGATCCCCTGGAGAATGAAATGACAACCCACTTTAGTATTCTTGCCTGGAGAATCCCATGGAGCCTAGTGGGCTACAGTCTGTAGGGCTGCAAAGAGCTGGACGTGACTGAGCTCGCATGCTGCATATGCACATACACACGGCCCGACTATGGGTTCTCTGCCAGTCCTAACAGACTTGCCATCTACAGTCCATGCGGTCACAAAGAACTGGACACGACTGAGCAACTTCTTTCGCTGCCACTTTAAATAGAATAATTCAGAAAGGGCAGAGAAGAGATGTCTGCTTAAGGATTTGTAGACACAGGTAAGGGTGGGCACCACGCTGGCTATGCGGAGCACAGAACTTGGTCTCCAAGGGGAAGAAGTAGGTTTGGGAGCCGGAGGGCCAGCCGTCCACAGGAGGCCACCAGACTTGAAGAGGAGCCTCCTGCCCCCACCTGCCTCTGTCCAAGCCCAGGGAGGTGCTGAATACAGAGAGGGTGAGAAGCCTGCTGTGAAGACAAACAGCCCCAACACCAGTGAAAGGCAGGCTTCACACAGGACTTTTGCAAGCACGGCTTCGGTAAGACTGAGCCTGACTCCACACACAGCAAGCACAGTGGCAGATTCATAGTCAAGGACCAGAGCGAGATCAGGCGATGGAAAAGTATTTAGAGGGGACATCAAGGATAGGGCTTCGGCTCAACTGTAGTGGGATTCTTGCCAAAGGCAGGCCAAGACCTGGACACCAAGCTTGGGGCATGGAGGAACCTGATCAGGCATCAAAGCGGGGAGGTTCTCACTCAACGGTCTTAGAGGGATTCTTGCTAAAGCTGAGCTTGTGAAGTCAGGTCCCAGGGATGAAACTTCCTTGAAAAAAGGCTCAGAGGAGCCTGTCTAAAGGCAGGTCAAGGAGAGCCTTTGTGTGTGGTGAACACCTGAACAGGGAGCAGGGGAGAGGCCAAGCATGGGAGGAGGTCTCCTGCATCCCGCCTCCCCCGCAGGTGTCTTCTCAGCCTTGACCTTTCTGTAGCCCCCTCCTCCAAATCCCACCTCCTGCTTTGGCCCCACAGAGAAGCACATCCCCATCAGGGGAGTGGGCCTTCGAGGTCCTGGCCTTTGTAGCAGACTCCTGGCTCTATTTCTTTGCAGCAGACCCCTCTGGGCTTCAAGCAGGGGTTCCTGGCCGTGTGGGGCCATGGAGTCCCTACCTGAGTGGCCTTTGGGCCCACCCTCCTCGTAATGCTGGTGTCTCCCTCCCTGGCTCTCCCTGTTCTCACCCGGTCCCCAGGTGAGATGGTGCAGATGCAGTGGTTTCACGCTCCTCCCCAGGGATCGCCATCTCTGAGCCAACGGCTGCTCCTTTCCCTCTGGTAGACAGATCCTGGGGGTCCCTTTCAGGAGTCCCTTCTTTTCTGCATGGAGAGAGTGTGGGCACTTTGCAGTGAAAAGAGACGGGAGTCTGGCAGACACAGCACACCCATAGCGGGACGGTGAGAAGTCCAGGCTGTGTGTGTGTAGGGTGGGGCGGGCACAGAGTGGCTGATACCCCAGCTCCAGCTGGGTGTTCCCAGCTCCCATCACCACACTGCCAGGTGGCCGGTACCTGCTGTGGCCCATTGAAGAGAGGAGGGGATGGGCTGGGATGGCCTGGGCATTCCCCGCAGGGAAATATACTGAGATATTGTGGGGTGTGTATGTGTGTGCTTAGGTGCTCAGTTGTATCTCTTTGCAACCCCGTGGACTATAACCTTCCAGGCTCCTCAGTCTATGGAATTCTACAGGCAAGAATACTGGCGTGGGTAGCCATTCCTTTCTCTGGGGGGCTCTTCCAGACACAGGGATTGAACCCACAGCTCCTGCTTTGGCGGCAGATTCTTTGCCATGGAGCCGCCTGGTAAGCCATTTTTGCTTTTCGTCTTAAACAGAGACCTAAGGCATTGAAGGGCTGCGGGGACATCCTTGAGCACACTTGGGCAAACTCTGGGAGATAGTGAGGGATGGGGAAACCTGGCGTGCTGCAGTCCGTGTGGTCTCAAAGAGTCAGATATGATGTGGCGACGGGACAGCAAGGGACGTGCTGGGGCAACTGAGAGACATGTGCATTTTAAGCTGGAAGTCTCTGCCTTTGTAACAGGCAAGCCCAGAAGTGCTTCTGACCATGGCACCCTCATTATTCTTCCTGTGGGTGGGCAGCATTGCGCCCTCCCCAGAGACACACATGTAGCTGAAAACGGGGTGCCTGATCTCACACGGTGAGGGGTGCTGAGGTCATGGATGGAATCAAGTCTACTAATGAGCTGACCTTAAGAAGGGAGATTCTCCTGTGCTCTCCTGGGCTCCAGGTCACGTGTCCTTCAAAGCGGGAGAGGGAGGCAGACAAGGATGTCAGTGACTCAACGGGAGGGGCTTTGAAGATGGAAGACCATGAGCCAAGGAGGCTGGTCCAGCCCTGGCAGCTGGAAAAGGCAAGTTTCCAGAAAGGAAAGCTGTCCTGCCAAGGGTTTTTGCCCAAGGAGATGCCCACGTCTGGCTTCTGACCTCCAGAATCGTACGATGACATATTTGTGCTGTTTTAAGGCACTTCAGTTGGAGTAATTTGTTATAGTGGCCATAGAAAACTAATACAGAGCTAAAGTTTTGATTTACTGTAATTTAAGTGCGAGGAGCCCTGCGTGGCCGGTGGCTCCCTCACCTACCCATACACGGAGGCTGTGTCAGTCAGGACGCAGACAGTCCTGCCTTCTGTGATCCGGTCTTGGGCTGAAACTGACTTCTGCCAGACCCGGAAATCTGCCCCCTGGCACGACTTGTCACTTCTTATCTGGCGTTTCTGTACAACGGTTCCCACCCTTCCAGTTCCACGGGGATCAAGCGGTTGCCCCTGCCGTTCCTGCCCTACGGTACACCCTGAAGGGAGTTCAGGATGAAGCTCTGTGCTGAGGGCACAGGGGCTGCTAGGCCTTGAAGATGCACAGCTAAGGGAAGACTCCACCCCCTCACCCCACCCCACCCCTCAGCCTCTCCTCGCATCTCCCCAGGCATAGGAAAGCTCTAAAGCCCACTCAAGAATGTCCCTTGTGATTAACCGTCATCTGTTTATTCTTGACTACATGTATTTTGCAGCCGAAAAATTCATATATTTACCAGCTCCTCCCCCTATGTCTTGTAAACAATTTTTCAGAGCTAACAGCCCTGGATGCAGTCATCAGTAAGGTCCCCAAATAAAACTAAAACTCACTGTTCTTATGTTGCATATATATATATTTTTTCAGCCGACATCTCTTTTGCAACTGCTTCTGCCCTCTGATAAGGTAGAGAACAGATGAGAGACAGGTTCCCCGCGGAATGCAGGCAGAGCCTGGAGATATTTGTCACCGGGAGCTCCCGTCTGCCCCACGCAGGTCCCTCTGGGACTCTCAGTCACCACCGGCCTGTGCCACAGGCGGGTCGTCAGAATGAGCTCATCGGAGCCAGGGACGTCCTTCACCTGGATGACTGGCTCTGCAGGGGAGTAAGGGATGACCTTGAGGGTGTAAATGAGGCCCGAGGGTGCCATAGGCAAAGGCCAGCCTCGCCTGGAAGCAAAAAAGGAACGAACCTGCTGGAAACAAAAAAGGAGCAAACAGAACAAATAAAACCCAGGGAAACGGAGAGAGAAGAGGGTCGTGACAGGCGCACCGCTTTACTGCAGTGAGCGGACGGACAGGAAGCTATCCCAGGTGCCCAGAGCACACACGCCCTCTGAGTGTCAGGACCTGAGCCTCTCCCGCTGGGAGTGTCGTGATCTGCTTGTGAGTCAACGATCTCCTGATTTCTGCAATTTCCGGGGCTTCCTGCTTCCACGCAATCCCTGCTAAGGTGGAACAAAAAGGCAAAGGTGTTTGCTCTTTCCGTTAAAATGTGTTTAATTGGGAAAAAACGCCCTATTTTCTTCCAAGAGAGGTCTCATTAACTCTTTTTGAGAATGTTTTCTTTATATTACTATAAAAGCAATTGCTACAAAGCTCGTTATTTTAAAAATGAGGAAAATTTCCAAGAATTATACAGAGGAAAATGTACAGAAGAATATATAATCAACCATTAGCATGAAGCATATCATTATTAACATTTTCCTGCAATAGTTACTCCTGGTCAAGAGAGGTATTTAGGAAAACAGATTTCTGGCTGGTCTTGGAGGGTAAGGAAGTTAGGGAAGATGAGGTTCGGGAAAAGAACGAGATGGGCACTTTACAGGAACAGATCACATTTAATGAGGCGGGAAGGGGCGGCAGTCAGATTAGTGTAAGAGTAGAAAAGAGTCAGCGTATCTGGGCACGTATGTGGAAAGCTACTGTCTTAAGGGGGCCTGTTCTTCTCCAAGGTTGTTCCAAGTAGTTCCTCTTAAACAGCTGGGACAAGGAATTCTGGAGATCGGCTAGAGGCTGGGACAGGCTGGGAACTGGGCGCAATCAACCTTAATGTCCATTTTTTTCCCCTTCAGGTGAGAAAGTTCTTTGTTTTGCACACAGTGGTGGGGAGGACCTGGAGGGGAATTTGAACTCCAGGCTTTCCCGCAGGTCTTACTCTGTGGGGGCTTCCCTGGTGGCTCAGAGGTAGAGAACCCACCTGCCAGTGCAGAAGACACAGGAGATGTGGGTTCTATTCCTGGGTTGGGAAGATCCGCTGGAGGAGGAAATGGCAACCCACCCCATTATTCTCGCCTGGGGAATCCCATGGACAGAGGAGCCTGGCAGGCTATGGTCCGTGGCGTCACAGAGAGACGGACACGTTGGACACTCACGTGTGTGAGCACTTACTCTGTGGCTGCATCAGGAAAGGCCATGGAAGTCTTGCCCGGGGCTCCGGCTCAGGAGTGTACTCGGTGGGGAGTTGTGCAGATGTGAAGCCAGGCAGAGGCGGCATCAGAGGCCACTTGGGATGGTCCCTGCTGCTGCAGGTGGAGCGTTGGTGATGCTGGAGGCCGGGACTCTGCAGGGACCTGGGAAGAAGTGATGCGGGGGAGCGGCCGGGCAGCTGTAGGTGGGCAGAGAGAGTGGCCACAGACGCCCCTGCGAGGGCACAGTCCCACGATTCAGCGTGTGAAGAACAGGGAGACACACCCCCCGTTGATGAATTATAAAGGGTGCTGGGAGACAGGCATCCTCGATGGGCGTTTTCCAAGCCAGCTCCTCCTATGTCCCCAAGCAATTCATAAAAGTAGGACAGGTGAGTCCAAAGGACGGCTGGACTCTGGGGACTCTCAATCTACACCCCTTCTTTCCCGCTCAGAGCTAAGGGAAGGGGCATAAGGAGCAGGGCAGCGGGCAACCACAGGGCCTGCCTCCTTCCTGGCGGGCCAGAGAGGGGAGCCGCTGTGCACACAGTGCCAAGGGCTTGCCGGCTGGACCCACCCGCTCGTGTGGGCATGCCCCCTGTTAACGCAGGGCCTGTGGAGGTCCAAGGGTCCACACAGTCCTGCTCCAGGAGAAGGTTGGAGAAGAACCGAGGTAAACAGACTCCACACTCAGCCAGGTCTCACCTGCCATGGGCAAGAATAGGGGGCAGTAGGTCAGGCCAGTGTAGGGCCTGGTGGAAACCCACCCAGGGAGGGAGGAAGCCCCAAAGGCAAAGGAGGTAAACGCACGCTGCTGTGAGTTTGGTATCTTTATGGCAGCAATAAGCAATGCTGGGCAAGACCTTGAACTGAAGGTGTATTGCATCCAAAGAACACAGTCAGGTGAGGGGAGGACAGAACCCGAAGGGGAGATACCTGGGCATACCACCCGACCGACTGACCAGGTCAACATGATGGTTATCCCGTGGGCCTCTGCATCCCCGGCGTGAAGGGACAAGACGGGCATCTCACTCTGTGCTGTCCTTCCCCAGATCCATCAGCCCATTTTCAGGGGGGAAATGTCAGACCAGCCCAGACTGGACATTCCACAGGAGAGCTGACCACTGCCCTCAAGACCGTTAGCGGGGGACCCACCGAGACGCTGAGGAAACGCGTAGGTTGCTGCGAAGGGGGCCTGAATGTGGTCCTGGAACAGAGGGGAGGCGGGGATGGGAAACTTACGGCAACCCATTTAGCCTGGGTTTAATAATAGTAAACTGCGTCCGGGAAGCCCTGTTCCCAGGTTGCTGAATGGTAAAGAACCCGCCTGCCAATGCAGGAGACGCAGGTTCGATCACTGGGCTGGGAAGATTTCCCTGGAGGACGAAATAGCAACCTGCTCCAGTATTCTTGACCGGAAAATGCCATGGACAGAGGAGCCTGTCTGGCTAAAGTCCATGGGGTCACAGAAGGGACTAAATAACAACAACAAATGCACCGAAGCTGATTTTATCTTCTGTATTTTTTTATTTCTTGAGAATTTTCACTAGCGTGCCGTGGCGATGTCAGCGGCTGGCCATGGGGACTGCTGGGTAAGGGACCAATTTCTGGCGAGTCTAAAATTATTTAAAAAATAAAACATTTAATCCTAAAAACAGTACAGTGTTTAAAGCACTCAACATAGCCTGGCACGAGTAAGAAGCCAGTAAATATTAGCTGCTCTCAAAACAAAAATATAATACATATTAAAGAAAAAAATATTAAACATTTTAAAATTTAATCTCTTAAAATAGTAAGCATTAAAAGTTCCACTTTGGATTGGTTATTAGTCCAGTCTAGTTTTGAGTCAGGCCCCCCCGCAACGTGTTCTTAAGGCTAGGCCAGGGTGTATATTCTGAAGAACTGGAAGGGCTTCTCTGAAACGTTTTGAATACAGGTGTGGCACATTTAATTTTGGAAAGATAATTCTGGTGGTGGTTCATAGAATGGGGGGGTGCGGTCTGTTTAAGGCCACTGAGATAGTTATAATGACACACTCTAAGCATGTGATCTCTGACGGGGGCAGTAAAGTCAGGACAGAAAAGAGGAAATTGGTGGAGAGCTTGTAAGAGGAGCTCACGGGACTTGGTAACCAGCTCAATGAGGGAGGAGACGAGAAGCGTGCTTGCCACCCCCGAGGGTGTATTTACATGTCCCCTGGTGTCCTGTGATTAAGCCCACCTTCGGGTACAATCATGGCTTGGCTCCCACTACCATCTGACACCCTTGGGTCCCCAGTAAGGCTGGCAGGGGTGGGGGCCCAGGACCTGCATGCTGCCTCCCCAGTGCGTATCAGGGGAGCCGAAGGAACCTGTGAAGTGATGGAGAGCTTACCACCCGTGCGGGAGGCAGAGCAGAAGCTGGACTCCCACCAGAGAACTGGCAGTGCCTCGAATCCAACCAGGACGCCAGGCCCGACTGACCGGTGAAGATCCCTGCCCTCCTGGTGGGTGGCACTCTGAAGAGTCTCCGCTCCAGTTTCCCAAGGGGGTCGGGAAGGGATGATATTTAATTCAGACCTCCAGAGCCCTCGGGCCAGAGTGCTGGGCTGGAAAGGAAACAAAAGGTGGAGTGGGAGAAAGCTGCTTCTCTAGCGTCACTCCCGGGTAAACCTCCCTTGCTGCTGCTGCTGCTAAGTCGCTTCAGTCGTGTCCGACTCTGTGCAACCCCACTGTAGGCAGCCCACCAGGCTCCCCTGTCCCTGGGATTCTCCAGGCAAGAACACTGGAGTGGGTGCCATTTCCTTCTCCGCTCAGCCGTGTCTGACTTAGCGACCTCGCGGACTGCCGCCTACCAGGCTTCTCCGTCCATGGGATTTTCCAGGCAAGAGCACTGGAGTGGGGTGCCATTGCCTTCTCCAAACCTCCCTTGCAGACAATCAAATGGAAGCAGGGTCTGAACTGAAAAGAGATAAAGGCTACTGAGGTATTTTCCCCACCGTGGAAGACTGAGTCAGGAAGCAGGGTGAAGGGGAAGCATTTAAGCCTGGCATTGGAACCACCTGTGAGGAGCTACAGAAGCAGAGGAACCAAGGTGGGATGTCTCTAACAGATTTCCAAGCTGATGATAAAGATGGCATTAAATGTTGATGGTCATCACAGCCACACGGGGCAGAGAGTCTTGCGAAAGATTGTAATGGAGACGTGGTTAGGGTCAAAGCTGGAGGTCCGGGAACTGACTGTCTACCAGCGTGCTCCAGTTCAGAGGCAAACCATTGAATTTGCATTCGCCTGAGCAAAACAAAACAACAGGCTTTCTCTTTAGTGGTAGCAGGGCAAGCGTACCTCAGGGCAGCCCTCGGCCCCCTTTTTCCCATTAAATGCGTCTTCAGCTTTTGAGTCCACAGTGTAAACAGGGAGTCGGGCAGTTTACTGGGTTTAAATTACCCACTAGGTCTTTTCTGTCTGCCTTTTCAAACAGAAGTCTTTCTCAGTAGCTGTTTTGGGTTTCCTCTCAAATCATCTCATGTTGTCACAGCGCAGCTCAGACAACGGGAAGCTTCTATAGAGCTGCAAGGATTCCTGTGCATCTTTTCAGTGCAGATTTAGAAAAGCCTGATTCAGGGCTATTACAGTCGCTTAAGGAGCCAGTCTAATTTACCTTGAAGAAAAGATTTAGATAGAGTTGTTATTCTGTTCAGCCAAAGCAGAATGATCCAAAAAGGAAGGAAAAAAAAAATCACAGCCCCTCTCTGCATGCTCAATATAAAGGCTCAACACACAGTTTGAAGGGAAAGGGCAGGATAGGCTTGTTTCTTTCTGCATAAGTGCACACAGCATCTTGTGTCTGAACCCATGTGGACTGCAGAGAATGGGACGTGCAAATCCACCTTCCCGTGCCAACACTGGTAAAGGAATCGTTTCTGGGAGGAAATCTATACACACCAGGAGCCCAACATCTGTATCCAGAGGCTGCCCCCTCTGGGCCCATCTGGCAGAAAGGACAAGTTCTGCATGTTGCTTCCTCTGTTCCCTGAAAAGCAGGGGGGAGTGCTATCTCACAATTAAGGCACGGCCTTGACACACGGTGCTGCGTTCCCTGCAAGGAGCAGTGGCAGAGACTTCCTGTCTGGTGTGTGGACTTTGCCGAGGAGCGCCCAACTTGAGCCCTGCAGGATCCCACCTGGGACCACGCTCGTGCTGATTTCAACCTCACACCCTGGTCCAAGGCAGAAGGAACAAAGCAGGCATCTGGGGTCACCTTTGGGCTAGCTTTGGACACTTGCTCTTCTTTTATCCCGTAAAGGGCCTTCTGTACCTTCCCCCTCTCAGCGCCTGCTGCCTTCTGTCCGCAGCTGTTCAGCTGGGGGATCAGCTGTTCAGCTGGTGGCTGCAGGGATCAGGTGCACACTGAGTGGCCCAGTGTGCACAAATGGTCTGAGAAATCACTTCTGGGCACCGCTCAGATGATTTAGACACACTCATGCAAGCTAGATGCACCCACACGCCCTGATGCTAGGAAAGACCGAGGGCAGGAGGAAAAGGGGGCGAGAGATGATGAGATGGCTGGATGGCATCACTCACTGAATGGACGTGAATCTGAGCAAGCTCCAGGAGACAGTGCAGATCAGAGGAGCCTGGTGTGCTGCAGGCCATGGGGTCGCAGAGTTGGACAGGACTTGGCAACCGAGCGGCAACCACAACGTGCACACGAGACCCAGCCTGTGTGCAGTCCAGCTCCTGGCCGCTGTGTCCCAGGACAGCAGAGGAGTTTGGTGAAGGCTCTGCAGTCACTGAGAGCCCTGGTGGGCAGCCTTGTTGGAGCAGAGAGGAGCCGCCGAGGGGCCAGGCGCGAAGAGGACCCGCTGTGCATGCTGCCTGCAGGATGCTCTGGGGCTGGTCTCCTTCCAGGCTCCTCTCAGCACTCAGGGCATTTTCCAGAAGGCCAGGGCAATGGCAGGGAGCGGGGCAGGGGCTAGGTCAGACCTGGGCTGACTGGCCCTTCCTGTCTCCTGCATCCCTTCCAAATTAAAGATGATGAGTAGGAGGAGGGGGCGGGGCGATGTCTCTCCCTCCTCCGTGGGCAGGGGCTCTGCTCCAGGGAATCTGAGGGTCCCCCCTGGAGAGGTCAGATCTGCAGAATCAAGTTAGAAGAAACGGCCTCTGAGCCAATTAGCACTTCCGGCTGTAGCCTTGTTTGTAATTTATCTGTGTGCTCCACTGCTTTCTCTTCCTGGGCCCCGTAGGATCAATTATCACCTTTCTCCCGGTCCTGAGAAAATCACCACTGACCAAAGGAAGTGGAGGCCCTGGCCCGAATCCGTACACACCTTTAATGAATCTTGCTCAAAAGCTTTTTGAGTGTTTCACAGCGTTACAGGGGAAAAGTAGTAAGAACAACTCAGTATCAGAATTGTTTCTTGGGATTTGGGCCTATGTTAAGCTGCTGTTAAAAAATAGTTGATTGTTCTTACATATTTTCTTAATTTTCACTAGATAGTAACATATCCAAACTGAACCTAAATCAATTATTTTACTTCATTTTGCTAAAAATGATTTTTTTGGATAATTTTTCCTGGGTATGTGTAAGTCACTGAATATGTAAATGATGGACATTCGTTAATTCTTAACAAGAAAAAGTGCAATTTTGTTAAAAATAAACCCCTCTGAGTTTTGGAACATAGAGAAAAAGACTGAAAACCTGATACATATATTGATTAGACGTTGGTTCTTTCTAAACATAAAATAAACCTTCAAGAGTTCATGCTAGAAAATAATTAGAGATGCTCCAAATTATATAAAGATATCTGGTTCAGTATTTTTAAAAAGCAAAATTTAGAAACAATTTGTAGACCTCCCAGGACCCTGGTTTAGTAAATGGCAGTGCAATAGATACTCATTAAAAACCACCTTGTAAGAGAAAACAATGGTGTGGACAAACAGGTGAGTTCACCAAGTTAAAGGAGGCGGTGTTTACCTTGCAACGTGAAGCTTGTAGGAAAAACGTATATACAGCCAAAGGAAAGAGAGGACCTGCAATTTTAAAAGGTGATTGTTCTGGAGTCATTTAATGATCGATCATCTTCATTTTTCTTCCCTGCACTTTCTTCGTCTTCCCCAAGTCTCCATACACTGACTCAATGGACATGAATCTGAGCAAAGTCCAGGAGAAGGACAGAGGAGCCTGGCCTGCTGCAGTCTCGTGGGGTCACAGATTGTTGAACACAATTTGATGACTGAATAACAACAATAACGAAAAAAATACACACTAAATTTGGCCGGCAAAATATAATACAAATTAGACAAAAATTACGTTTCTTTATATATAGTATTATTTGCTAAACAGCTTTATAGGATACTGTTGATATTCATCATACCGTATCTATTTAAAGTGTACAGCTTGATGCGGTTTTGACATGTGAATACATTTGTAAAATCGTGACCATAATCAAGATAATGAACCTGCACACCGCTGTTGAATTTCCTCTCGCCCTTTGGCAGTCTGCCCTCCAGAACCTCCCAGCCCCCGCCCTGCTCCTTGTATCTAGGCAACCATTCATCCACTTCCTGTCCTTCCGTCATCTTCAATCAGCTTGTATTTTTCAGTGGTGTGTGCACTTCTTTGGTTCTTCCTTTCACCCAGTACGATTATTTTGAGATTATTCCAAGTTGTGATCTATTTCAAAGATCATCCTTTTTCTTTGCTCAGTAGTATCTCATTGTAGAAAGAAACGGCAACGCAGTCCAGTAATCTTTCCTGGGAAATCCTATGGACAGAGGAGCCTGGCTACTACTGTCCACGGGGTCGCATAGACTGGGAGACAACCGAAGCTAAATAAACAACGATGACAACAGGATTTCGCTGTGTGGCCCACCAGCTTGTTTTTCCTTTCACCTGTTGATGGGCATTTGCATTCTTTCCAGCGTCTGTCCATTTAAAAAGGAACCGGGATCAGACTTCTGGAGTTTGGTGGCAAAGGGTTATTTCTGGAGATTATTTTGGCCCACTAGACTTTAAGACAAAAGCTAATGTGAACACTGTTCTCTTTGTGAAGGAAAGCTTCAGTGCTGGGCGCTGACTTATGAAGAAACGCCAAGTGTAACACAGCGAACTCTACGCAGTTCTCTGTTGCTCATTGGGTTGCCTGCATTGTGTGCTAAGTCGCTTTAGTTGTGTCTGATTCTGTGTGACCCCATGGACTGTAGTCCGCCAGGCTCCTCTGTCCATGGNGCGCTGACTTATGAAGAAACGCCAAGTGTAACACAGCGAACTCTACGCAGTTCTCTGTTCCTCATTGGGTTGCCTGCATTGTGTGCTAAGTCGCTTTAGTTGTGTCTGATTCTGTGTGACCCCATGGACTGTAGTCCGCCAGGCTCCTCTGTCCATGGGATTCTCCAGGCAAGAACACTGGAGTGGGCTGCCGTTTCCTTCTCCAGGGGATCTTCCTGACCCAGGGATCAAACTCATGCCTCCTGCATCAGCAGGGGGATTCTTTACCACTAGTGTCACCTGGGAAGCCCTAGAAAAAAGAGAACGTACACATTTAGTAATTTGATCTTTTCAAATTAGAACACTTTCTGTAGTTCATGGTTTTTGAGAGACAAGGGTTCAGGAGAAGCAGTGAGGCCCATAGGTGGGATCAGAGGGCAAGACTCATGGGAGCTCGGACGCCCGCGAGTGGTGGGTCTTTCTGCCCGAACCAGACCAGTGTCCCTGCTGGGTGATTACTCCGACAGCAGAGGAAGCTGGACCAGGGAGCAGCTGACTATTGTGGAGGGAGCGATGAGGTGAAAGATGATGTCCAGGGTACCTGGAGGAGCAGAAGATCATCAATGCTTGTGAGTCCAAACTCTGATGCTGCTGTGTGGTCGCCCATGTAGCATCTGTTCCCATAGTAACGTTTCAAGGCACGGTCATCTCCAAGGACGGAGCGGGACTCCTCGGAATGCCACGTGTTCGCTTCACTGGGTGGTTTGAACTGGTGCTTCTGCAGAGCAGAACCTCCTCCCGAGAGCTTCCACTGCCAGGCTCACCTGGGTATGGGTTACACTCTTGGCTCATCTGTGTAGCTTGCACTTCAGGTCCTTTTCTTTTTAATTTCTAGAGAAAATTTTGCTAAAATATGTCTTATGTCTCAGTACATACATTAGAAAGTAGACCAGAAACAGTCGTACCATATCATTGATCACTTTAAAATCAGAATAAGTTCATCGTGTCTTCATTTAACACACAGTAATAAACAAATTATGATCCTTAAGCACTCAATAAGTGTAATCATTCATGTGTAATTGGATATATACAGTTTTAAAAACCTTTAAATTTAACAATGTTAGTATCATTGTTAGTATTATTGTTTAATTTAATACTGTTAATCAGTAAAGCTGGTTAACAATGCTGTGATAGTTTCAGGTGAACAACAAAGAGACTTTGCCGTCCATATACATGTATCCATTCTCCCCTCAATCCCCCTCCATCCAGGCTGCCACATGGCATCGAGCAGATTTCCCTCTGATATACAGTAGGTCAAGTCCACTTTATTAGCCTCATTTTTTACTGGCCCTTACTGTCACGTGTTAGGTTCCCTGATGGAAATGTCTGTGAGTCAAGTGGGGTGTTCTGAGAAAGAAGAGGACTTTTGATACTTACTGCAGGCCCACCACCACAGGGATGTGCATTTGCTCTTGGGTTTCCTCTTTACAATACGGGGAGTGGCTGTTCTGAGCCCATTTTACAGATGCAGACACCGAGGCACAGAGTGCTGGGTAAGCAATGTACTTGAATTCACAGAGGTGCCCAGTGGTGGAGACTGTAGTCAAACCCAGGTCTATTATGTAGTAAGCCAGTGTTTTTATTTGATGAAACAACCATTGCTTGAACACTGACTACGTATCAGGTGCTATTTAAGGTGCTGGAAATATAACAAAGAACAGAACAGGTTAGAATTTCTGCTCTCATGGAGCTTCCTCTCTAGTGGGTGAGATGGACAATAAACAAAGTAAACAGAGTATGTAGCATAAAGTTGGGAAGGATGGTGGAAAAACACGGACAAGGGCTGCAGTTTCAGGAGAGGTGGTTAAGGAATGAGGACAAGCTGTGTGGTCATCCAGGAGAAGAGCTGTCGGGGCAGAGGGCACAGCAGGTGTAAAGGCCCTGCGGTGGACATGCTTTACGGGAGTGTCCCTGGTGTTTAAGAAAGGTCTCAGTATGTTAGCCTGAAACAGACTTTTTACACACAGGGTTCCCTCAAGGACCTCTTAAATGACAGGATGAGACTATATTAAAGGCACATTAAAGTATAAATAAAATTTTAAAAAAGATAAATGACGGTTTAAAAAGAAGTAAATGTAGTACTCTTCCTGTACTGTGATAATGTGTAAAATTTTAGTTCATTAAATAATTAATTCAGAGCAAGTATGTATATAACCACACTATATTTTCATATTTAGGTGTACAGATACAAATCCTTCTTTAAGAGACAAGTCTTTGGAATTTTGAAACACAATTTTTTTTTGTACCTGCAGTATAAGCTTTCTGTTTTCATTATAATTTCAGCCAAGTGACATTTAGCAAAGCCCCAAGGAAATGCCTGCACGTAGTGTTTGCACGTTTGACTCTGCTTTCTCACTTAGCTGGAGTGGCAGACCCAGAGAAAGACCTCGACTCTAGACTGAAGTCCGGCCCGCCCGCTTTGCTGTGCTGAGCCCAGGTCAGCGGGGCTCGCCCGCAGGAAAGGGCAGTGCCTCCCTCCCTGCACGGCTATGCCAGTGGTCTGCCTCCGTTGTGCATGGATCTTTGGGTTTCGTCTAAGAGCTGGGAGTAGGAAANGGAGGTAAGGCCCAATTTTTCTGTTCTAAGTGGGGATGTGAGACCACGGGAGACGGCTATTGGATTAAAGACACAGACCCAATCATTAGAGTAAAAGCCAACTATAGCCACCAGCAGCCCTCAAGCTCAGGTTGGACTAACATAGCAGACTGTCAAGGCAACAAATGGTGTCACCCCCTCAACATATCTTTTGTCAAACACCATCAAGACACAGGTTGGATCAATGGACGAACGTGGGGTCTACGGCTATATAAATCCAACTATGACGATGGCCTCCTCTTCACCATACGTCTCAAAATTGAGACCCCTGAGCCCACACCTGTGGGCCCAAACCCAGTTCTAGCCCCACGTTGGGCGCCAAATGTAAGGTCGCTGCGAACAGAAAGATGTCTCCGCTAGCTGATATTAAGAAGCCTTTATTGGGCGAGCGCTCCCGGGCAGAACTCCCTGGGAACCACAGGCAAGAGTCTGCAAAGAAGGGCGGGCCAATCAAGGGTTTTATAGTATGGGGGCAGCTTGTTCGTGGGCTTTTTCTAAAGGGCCAGTCGCCAGGGGTTGCTACGGGGATTGGGCTGTTTAAGGTTGTGTGTCCATGTCTGATTGGCTGCTTCAATTGCTGCGACGGTTGATGCAGTTGTTCCAGGAACTGGCCCCACCTGGAGGTGAAATTTCCGGCGGGGTTTTTCCGGAGTTCGGTTTGGGGACTTTCCGTAGTTTTGGGTCTTGTCCCGGGCCCTGCCCCCGGTCCTTACACCTAGTCCCTCTCTTTTGCTCACCTTTTCAATGAAGCCACCAAAATTAATAGCAATCTGCTCTGCCAATCAGTTCCCAAAGGCCCCAGTCTCCGTTACTCTGCTTTATTTATTTCTCCATAATTTAAGCCACCGTTTCACATACTTTAGAATTTACTGGTTTACTGTGTTTATTGGCCGCCCCTGGTAGTGAAAGTTTGTTGTTGAATTACGACGCCGGGATTCTTGGCCCCCGAAGGAGAAGAATTCAATCCGGGGCCAGAGACGAGGCTTGATCGCTCAGAGCTTTTGTGCAACAAAGTTTTATTAAAGTATGAAGGAGATAGAGAAAGCTTCTGACATAGGCATCAGAAGTGGGTAGAAGGAGTAACCCCCTGCTAGTCTTTAGCTGGATGTTATATAGTTATCAGCAGTCTGTTAATGAAAGAAAGGAATGTCTCAAAACTTAGAATGGCACCAGGCCCCTCACCCATAGGACGTATTTTGGGATAATCTTGGTTCCAAATGGTTCATCTTGGGCCATAAAAGGATTAACTTGAATCTTGAAGAAGGGCAAAGCACCACACAAATAGTTTCATTTACATAGATTAGAGGAACAATATCGGAGTATAACATATTGGTTTATCAAGTAGGTTCTGAGCCCAAAAGGCAGAACCGACTTGAAGACAGAGCTTGGGGTAAATACATAGTACATTAGCATAGCTTAAGATAAGCATTTCCATAAGAAAAAGGCAATGGTTAACTTCAAGTGAAACCAGGTGTCATTATGGCAACACAGAATTTTAAGAGAAACCGCCTTTTAAATTTGTATAGAGAAGGAAAAAAACATCGCTAGTTTGTTTCCTCCTGCCGCTTAAGAGAGATAAAATGTCTGACACTTGCAGGCTATTTCCTCCGTTTGGAAACCCCTGGCCTTCCTGCCTGTTACCCTCTCATTAGCTCAGTTGGTAAAGAATCCTCCTGCAGTGTGGGAAACCTGTGTTTGATTCCTGGGTTAGGAAGATCCCCCATAAGAGGGCATGGCAACCCACTCTAGTATTCTTGCCTGGAGAATTCCATGGACAGAGGAGCCTGGCAGGCTACAGTCCATGCAGTCGCAAAGAGTTGGACGAATGAGTGGCTTGCACTTTCACTTTCCTCACTATAATATTCAAGAGGGCAGGGTCTTTGTTTATTGGTGTGTCACTAGAAACCAGAAGAGTACTTGGTACATAGCAGCCACTCAGATATTTGGCAAATGAATGAATGAACGAATGCTAATGTTACTCAGGCACATGTCTTTGTATTTCACTCTTTCTTTGCTTCCCCAAAATAGCCATGATGCCAGCCTCCCTGAAATCTTGGATAATTCAAAGAACTGTGCATTAAGAAATAGTCTAAAAAGTCATTTAAGAACTTATAGCCATGTTATTCAGAGTTCTGACATTAATATTGAAGTATTCATCATGACACATTGAAAGATTCTCTGCCTTACTAAATTTTAAAAATAGTTTATCATGCCAGGGACAGAATTAATTGAATTATTTTCTACTCTTGAATCAAGAATTCAACTGATTTGCTGTTTTTCCTCATTTTTGGTGTGCTGTCATATATAAGCACAGATCTGATTTTGTGATGAGCTTTTAAAAGCTATTGTTAACTCCTCTACGTGACATTTTTTCAGGCAGAACTGCCACAATTCCAGTGAGCAAATAGGATTCACCAGTATCTGAACCTTGTTAAACATAATTGTTAAAGTATAATGAGTCTTTAATTCTCAACATGATAATCTCTAGAGGAAGAATTTCCTTGAATGATAGGAGATCAATGAAATCTAAGACTACATTTTTTTCTCAACAAAGATTGACCATATGTCTACTATGATAGAATTATTGCTAGATGCTGGAGCCCAAAGATGAACAAAACCCAGCCCTTCTCCCAGAATGATTTAGTCTGGGGAAGGAGACTAATAGGTAATTGCCTAATAAGTCTGTGATATGCTAAGTGCTACAGCAGTTTCATTGAAAAGTTCTATGAAAACATTGAAGAGAGAATTTTTTTTTCATTTAAACATGTTTATTAACTACCTTCGGCACTGTGGTGCTGGAGAAGACTCTTGAGAGTCCCTTGGACAGCAAAGATATAAAACTAGTCAGTCCTAAAGGAAATCAACCCTGAATGTTCATTGCAAGGACTGATGCTAAAGCTGAAGCTTGAATACTTTCTTGGCCTCCTGATATGAAGAGCTGACACATTGGAAAAACCCCTGATGCTGGGAAAGATTGAGGGCAGGAAGAAAAGGAGCTGATCTAGGATGAGATGGTTGGATGGCAACACTGACTCAATGGACATGAGTTTGAGCAAACTCTGGGGAAGGTAGTGAAGGACAGGGAAGCCCGATGTGCTGCAGTCCATGGGGTCGCAAAGAGTTGGACACAACTTAGTGACTGAACAACAATATTAATCACATGTTCATGTCGACATGAATAAGATGCAGTCTTCTGATAGGTATTGATTATGTTATTCATGCTGATCCCACATGTATGACTGAAAACATTGAATCTTGAAATGCTACTTGGGAAAAATGTCCAGTTATAATTGGTGAAACTTTTAGAGCACACCTTTTTTGTGGTGTAGTTACTGGATTCAGTGTGCCAGGCACTGAGCTTGGTGCTGCTGCATAGTTTAGGCTCTGATCACTACATGTTTGCATGCCACCGTGGACTGGCTACTATGAATTCTGGGAAATATTGCAACCAAAAAAGCACCCAAGACTTGTAACTAGTCTTATTCAAAACCTCTCCTTTGTCTGATTCTTCCACAGTGTTACAAGTTTTTTATAAAAAGGCTGAATGCTTCATAAATCATTAAAAATTTTAATGCTATTAGGGTGAGAGTAAAACATTAAGAAACACTAAGAAATACTTTCAGCCATCTTCCATGAACATTTAAAAATTGAGAAGCTGATAAGGGATATCTGTGAGTTGAATTCCTCATCATTTAATGAAGTAGCCAAAAAGACAAATTTGTGTTACATTCGAGTGTATGAATCCTGTATACAATGATGTATATACTAAGTGTACAAGGTTATACTTAGCTATATATGAACATAAAGTTGCTCTTATAACTAGTAAATTTTATACTTGAAAATGATAATAATAAAATGTACACAATATAGTACTTGCTATATATTAGATACTATTCAAATAGTAAGTAATTCAGTCATCTAAATGACCATATTAGGAACCAGGATTATCCCTGGTTTTTTACAGGCAGAGGAAAGCACAGTGAGCTTACTAACCCAAGGTCATTACTAATAAGTGGCATGGCCAGAATTTGAACCCAGGTGATCAGGCTCCAATCACCAGGTAAATTCTACGCTATATTGCCACACAGGTAAGACAGCCGAATAAGCCATGTTCAATGTTTAATTCATAGTAGGGCCTATTTGTATTAAGTGGATGTTTGCACTCAGAAATGTGTTAGATAATATTCCATTGTTCCCTTTCTTTATCTATTCATTCATCAGTGGACATTTAAGTTGCTTCCATGTCCTGGCTTTTGTAAATAGTGCTGCAGTGAACACTGGAGTGCATGTATCTTTTCAAATTATGTTTTTCTCTGGCATAAAAAAGAATGAAATAATGCCATTTACAGCAACATGAATGGACCTAGAGATTGTCATCCTGAGTAAGTCACACAAAGAAAGACAAAAATTATATGAAATTGCTTATCAGTTCAGTTCAGTCACTCAGTCGTGTCCAATTCTTTGTGACTCCATGAACCACAGCAAGCCAGGCCTCCTTGTCCATCACCAACTCCCGGAGTTCACCCAAACCCATGTCCATCGAGTCGGTGATGCTATCCTCTGTCGTCACCTTTTCATCCTGCCCCCAATCTTTTCTAGAAACAGGGTCTTTTCAAATGAGTCAGCTCTTTGCATCAGTTGGCCAAAGTATTGGAGTTTCAGCTTCAGCATCAGTCCTTCCAATGAACACCCAGGACTGATCTCTTTTATGATGGACTGGTGGGATCTCCTTGCAGTCCAAGGGGGACTCTCAAGAGTCTCCTCCAGCACCACAGTTCAAAGGCATTAATTCTTTGGCACTCGACTTTCTTTATAGTCCAACCCTCTCATCCATACATGACCACTGGAAGAACCATAGCCTTGACTAGACGGACCTTTGTTGGCAAAGTAATGTCTCTGCTTTTTAATATGCTGTCTAGGTTGGTCATAACTTTCCTTCCAAGGAGTAAGTGTCTTTTAATTTCATGGCAGTCACCATCTGCAGTAATTTTGGAGCCCAGAAAAATAAAGTCAGCCACTGTTTCCCCATCTATCTGCCATGAAGTGATGGGACCAGATGCCATGATCTTCGTTTTGTGAATGTTGAGCTTTAAGCCAACTTTTTCACTCTTCCCTTTCACTTTCATCAAGAGGCTCTTTAGTTCTTCTTCACTTTCTGCCGTAAGGGTGGTGTCATCTGCATATCTGAGGTTATTGTGGAATCTAAAAAAATTTGTACAAATTAACTTGTTTATAAAGCAAAAATAGAGTCATAGATGTAAAAAACAAATTTATAGTTGCCAAGGAGGGAAATAGGGGGTGAGGGATAAATTGAAAGATTGAGACTAACATAAACACACGACTACATATAAAATATATAGCTAATGAGAACCTACTGTATTACATAGGGACCACTTGTCTATACTCTGTAATGACCTATATGGGAAAAGAATCTAAAGAAGAGTGAATGTAAGTGTTTGTATAACCAATTCACCTTGCTGTACAGCAGAAACTAACACAACATTGTAAATTAACAACTAAAATTTAAAAATTAATAAAAATTAAAAAAAATTGAAATAAAGAAATGTGTTAGGGAAAAATACACATAATGTATAATCCTAGTTTGGAAAATTTTTGCTTGTTTTAATGTTTCTTAACTATAAGACCATCCCAAAGTACTAAAATAACTTTCAAGAGTGACTCAGTTTATGCCTAACCAAAACATTGCTAATGATGAAACAACAACACCTCAGAAGTTTTAATTACCCATCACAGAACACAAGGCACACCCTGCTAGTTATATCTCTTAAAGTGAAGTTAGAAGTCCAGACACTGTCTCTTATACACATCTCCCGGAGTTCACCCAAACCCATGTCCATCGAGTCGGTGATGCTATCCTCTGTCGTCACCTTTTCATCCTGCCCCCAATCTTTTCTAGAAACAGGGTCTTTTCAAATGAGTCAGCTCTTTGCATCAGTTGGCCAAAGTATTGGAGTTTCAGCTTCAGCATCAGTCCTTCCAATGAACACCCAGGACTGATCTCTTTTATGATGGACTGGTGGGATCTCCTTGCAGTCCAAGGGGGACTCTCAAGAGTCTCCTCCAGCACCACAGTTCAAAGGCATTAATTCTTTGGCACTCGACTTTCTTTATAGTCCAACCCTCTCATCCATACATGACCACTGGAAGAACCATAGCCTTGACTAGACGGACCTTTGTTGGCAAAGTAATGTCTCTGCTTTTTAATATGCTGTCTAGGTTGGTCATAACTTTCCTTCCAAGGAGTAAGTGTCTTTTAATTTCATGGCAGTCACCATCTGCAGTAATTTTGGAGCCCAGAAAAATAAAGTCAGCCACTGTTTCCCCATCTATCTGCCATGAAGTGATGGGACCAGATGCCATGATCTTCGTTTTGTGAATGTTGAGCTTTAAGCCAACTTTTTCACTCTTCCCTTTCACTTTCATCAAGAGGCTCTTTAGTTCTTCTTCACTTTCTGCCGTAAGGGTGGTGTCATCTGCATATCTGAGGTTATTGTGGAATCTAAAAAAATTTGTACAAATTAACTTGTTTATAAAGCAAAAATAGAGTCATAGATGTAAAAAACAAATTTATAGTTGCCAAGGAGGGAAATAGGGGGTGAGGGATAAATTGAAAGATTGAGACTAACATAAACACACGACTACATATAAAATATATAGCTAATGAGAACCTACCGTATTACATAGGGACCACTTGTCTATACTCTGTAATGACCTATATGGGAAAAGAATCTAAAGAAGAGTGAATGTAAGTGTTTGTATAACCAATTCACCTTGCTGTACAGCAGAAACTAACACAACATTGTAAATTAACAACTAAAATTTAAAAATTAATAAAAATTAAAAAAAATTGAAATAAAGAAATGTGTTAGGGAAAAATACACATAATGTATAATCCTAGTTTGGAAAATTTTTGCTTGTTTTAATGTTTCTTAACTATAAGACCATCCCAAAGTACTAAAATAACTTTCAAGAGTGACTCAGTTTATGCCTAACCAAAACATTGCTAATGATGAAACAACAACACCTCAGAAGTTTTAATTACCCATCACAGAACACAAGGCACACCCTGCTAGTTATATCTCTTAAAGTGAAGTTAGAAGTCCAGACTATGACACTTACTTTGCAAGGCAGAAGAATTAAAGGTAGTGTGAGTCCCATGCTCTTCTGGACCTAGAACTTAAATACTAATTGATACCATTGGAAAACTGCTTGATATTTTTATAGTGCAGTTACTTTGCAAGCAAAAATTTTCAAGATTTTATATGATTTTTAAAAAATCAACTCAGATGTTTGGAATTTGGATTGCTGCACTTTTATACTTTGGCAAATCACCAGGTAAGACTCATAATTTATAATTTCTTTGAAACAGAGTATATTGACATCTTAAATGTAATTGACTTGGACTTTGAAATATTGGCTCTGTTTATATTTTATTTTTCATAAAATTATCTAAAGGAAAATGCACCAATTCATTCATAATAATGAATCTGACGAGCATGTGAAAAGCATCTATTTCTAATAAAATAAAAGTCACTGGACAGTCTTGTACTGGGCCTCCAGCTTCATCATTTAGTAGTTTTATGGCCTTGGACAAATAATTTATCCATTGAAGTCTCAGTTTCTTCACTTCTAAGATGAGTATGTAGCATACATATTTCCATTTTTAGTACCTGATTCACAGTAGATGTTCAATAAATGTTTAAATGAATGAATGATTAATGCTGATTGGAAACTCCACATTGATTTTTTCCCTTTGTGTCGTAATCTTACTCATTAGCTCAATATTTACTGACTTCTGAACTTTATATTATTCTTCTTATGTATTAACATTACTTAAGTAGTAGTTATTGGTTTCTTTTGTTCTTACCACCCTGCTTCAACACTGTATGTGTAAGCACAATAAAAGTTAGTTGATGCATTTTAGCCAAAACAGAATCAAAGGGTTTCAGTGTGTTTTAGTCCCTGCTGTCCGGCTCTCCCTATGAAATAAAAAATAAAGGGATGGAACCCTTGTTAGTTTTAGTATATGCCAGGAACTGTGCTCTATTTTCCATGATTTTCCTACCCCAGGACAGTTCCAGTTGAATGCTGAAAGCAGATTAATGAGTTCCAGAGCAGAATTAAGAAGGGAGTCAAGTATGCCCCGGTCCATTTTCTTGTATTGTCACGTCTCTTCTCAGTGGTATCTCCTCCGTCTAGAGTTCAGAGGCCTTCTTGCTCATCCCTCAAAATCCTCTCTGAACAAGAGGCCTTCTTGCCCATCCCTCAAAATCCTCTCTGAACAAGGATCCGAATACATTTTTCTTTTAAATCAACAAATACAATTGCCTACTATGTGCCAAGTACTGTGTTAAGCTCTGGAGACTCAGTTGTGGTTGGTAAGTTCCCTATCTATCAGAAATACGTGTTTTTCAAATATTTGCTTTTCAAGGGAGTGACTTCTGTTTAGAAGCTCACTGAATTAAGCACAATGTATAAAATGGCAAGTACCAGAAGACAATGCAAATAGACTCTATTAAAAATTGAATAGATGTGATATAGTTTACAAAACAAATGTGGTATGGACTCAGTTTTTAAATTATGGAAGCTAAGATATGTATGTGTAATAGAAATACATATAACCTAAATTTTATATAACTATTTTTAAAAAAGCATTTTATCTGGCAGCTAACTCTCTTCTCAGTCCCCTCCTTACCCAGTTTAAATGTGATCAGTCATGCTCATTCCTTGGTGTGCACACTGGACTTCTCTGCTGCTCTTGATTCACTTGGTTCAACCATGACCCTGATTAAATCTGGCACTTTGCAATGTTGTGACTGCACTTGTACAGCTGACTGTGCCTGGAGAAAAACACATACCATGCTGACTGTCTCACTGTGAAATCATGGTTATTAAACTAAAGTGAAGCATGAATCTGCCAAGCCATCATATTCGGCTTCCCTGGTTGTTTCATTTTCCCAGACTCCTGGGTTACTTCATTCTTCTCCTTTCTTCTCCCCTCTACTCGAACCTCCAGTGCCTTCCTGTCCACTAATACTCTTGCCCGATGGGCTTGTTTCCTATTTCAAAAAGAAAATAGAAATAAAAAGAAGAGTCCCTCCATAAATTTCCAGTACCACACTTAACCCAGTTATCTGCATGTATTTCTATAGTAAAACTTATGTATTCACATTAAGTGGAATAAAGAATATATGGCTTTAGACCCATTTTTTTCTGCCAAATGAGTTTGCTGATAACTAAAATACAAAGGAAAAAATTAAAACCCCACTTTTTTCCTCAAAGACTTTTAGATTTTGGACTTATAGACTAAGGTGTCGTGGACCTGCCTCTCCCCACACCCCCACCCTGGTTCTTCAGTTCCGTTCAGGGCAGCCCCCTCGTAATTCTTCATCACACCAGGTGTGTTTGTACTGCTTCCCTCTGCCTGGAATGCCTCCCAGGAAGTCCTCAAAGTTTACTCTTCACCCCCTCCAGGTATGGATTCAAGTGCCACTTCTCTTAGCTAGGTCTTCCCTGGCCACTCTATTCGAACTGCAACCCCTCCTGACATAAACACACATGCACCTTCGCCCCTGTCTTGTTTTGTGTTTGTCCCAGCACTTGCCACACTTAAACATATACCATATTTTATTTATTCTTATTCATTGCCTGTCTTCTACCACCGCCCCCCCAACTAGATTATATACTCGATGGGTGCCTGAACTACTTTTTCCACTGCTGAGTCCTTAGTGCTGAGAACCAACTCCTGGCACATAATAGGCACTTGGATAAATACTTCTTGAATAAATTAACGAGCCTATTTTCCAGCTTTTCTATGTCATTGAAAAAGGCTGTACACGATACCATAAAGAAAAGACTCATTCAGAAATGGAAAATCAGGGAATCTGGTCTCATCTCTTCATGGCAAATAGATGCAGAAACAATGAAAACAGCGACAGACTTTATTTTCTTGGGCTCCAAAATCACTGCAGATGGTGACTGCAGCCATGAAATTAAAAGACGCTTGCTCCTTGGAATGAAAGCTATGACCAACCTAGACAGCATATTAAAAAGCATATAGATTGCTTTGCTGACAAAGGTCCGTCTAGTCAAAGTTATGGGTTTATGTATGGATGTGAGAGTTGGACCATAAAGAAAGCTGAGCACCGAAGAATTGATACTTTTGAACTACGGTGGTGGAAAAGACTCGTGAGAGTCCCTTGGACTGCAAGGAGATCAAACCAGCCAATCCTAAACGAAATCAGTCCTGAATATTCATCGGAAGGACTGATGCTGGAGCTGAAATTCCAATACTCTGGCCACCTCATGTGCAGACCTGACTCATTGGAAAAGACCCTGATGGTAGGGAAGATTGAAGGCAGGAGAAGAGGCTGACAGAGGATGAGATGGTTGGATGGCATCATCGACTCCACGGACATGAGTTTGAGCAAGCTCCAGGAGTTGGTGATGGACAGGGAAGCCTGGCGTAGTGCAGTCCATGGGTTCACAAAGAGTCAGGCCCTAATGAGCGACGGAACTGACTGAACTGAGATGGCTCAGCAGGTAAAGAATCTGCCTGCAATTCAGGAGACAGAGGAGACAGGAGTTCCATCCCTTGGGTGGGGAAGATCCCCTGGAGGAGGATATGGCAACCCACTCCAATATTCTTACCTCGGAAATCCCGTGGACAGAAGAGCCTGGTGGACTACAGTCCATGGGGTTGCAAAGAGTCAGACATGACTTAGCAACTGAGCGTGCGTGCCAATTTATGATTTCTTAACCAATTAAAGCTAGTTTCATATAATGTGCTATATTTCAGGTGTTCCTTTAAAGAACTTTTAGGTCAAAGAGGAAACAAAACATTTCAATTGAAAAATACAGCAAAAGATGACTCGAGAATAGAAGAAACTATAAAAGAACAAGTAACTTTGAAATAAAATTTTCATTAATAAAAATAGAGGTTAATGAATTAGAAAAACAGGAAGAAAACAGTATAATTGATAAACTTATGTGGTGGCTGCTTCATAAAAGTGAGAAAAAAATAGGACGCCATGGCATAGGAAGCATGGCAGTTTTAAATAAACAAAGGGAAATAACCATAGATGTGAAAGACATTTAAATGATTACATTTTGTATAAATTTATGCTAAGAGAACTGAAACTCTATATCAAAGTAAATCCCAGATAAATGAACATTTAAAAGTAAAAGAATGAAACAAAAAGATTGTGAAAACAGTGAAATCATTAATGATCTTAGAGTGAGGATGTTTTTTCTAAACAAAAAACTCCAAAGCCATAAAGGAAAAGACTGATTATGTTGTTGAATAAAATGCAAACTTCTATATGACAAAAAGTAAAATCTATTAAACAAAAATATATAACAACTAGAATGCCTTTGCTAAATATCTGAGAAAGGGTATAAATATTTTTAATTGTTCAAAGAGTTTTTAAACATAAATAAGGAAAAATAACCTTTTAGAAAAATGTGCATAGAGCATGAAAATCTCACCCGTTAGACAATCTGCAAATGCCAGAAATGCACAAAAAGATGTTCAAGTGTATAGGTAGTTAAAGAAATGCAAACTAAAATGGCAAAAGTTGGTGCATATGGCAATTTAAATGTGCATACCTTTCCACGGTAGATTTTAGTTTCCCCTTATTTACTCCTCCACCGCCCCGAAGGGTTCCACAGAGCCACCTTTGTCCACAGGACACCGAACGGCAGAGAATAGTGCCAAGTCTGAAGGCCTGCTTGAAATCTGCCTGGTTTGGCTGTTACATCCATTTCCTCGCCCCAAGAGTGCCAAACAGGGTCTGTTCCTTAAGCTTGGATGCTATAAAAACGGAGATTGATAGGTCAGAGCCACATCCAACCTAAAACCATTGCAGCCAGAAGACAACATGAGTAAGAAATGAACTTAATTTTTATAAGTCAATGAGATTTGGAAATCATTTGTTACCACAGTGTAACCTAGAAAAAGCTAATTGGCGACATACCTCCCGGTTCTGTTTAGTGATAGACTGACCTGCATTATGGTGCATTTTTGCTCATGAAACATTGAACAAGGTGATCACCTTTTCTAAGTCTTCCTTTCATCACACATGGCACATAAGGCTTAATCTGTTTTTGCTATTTTAATTATTATCAATATAAGACAGAGAAACCAATGTGGACATAATTTGGTGGAAAAGTACTCTTCTTTTTAGTTTTGTGACTTTTGTCTTATTACAAAGGTAATTTGTATTCATTATTAAAAATTTGAGACCATAAATGAATAACATGTTGGAAAAAAAACATGCGAACACCATTGGTAATATTTTGGTGGAGTTCCTTTGAATTTTATCTTTTCCCTCATACATTTTATTTTTTATTTTTTTATTTTTATAAATTTATTTATTTATTTATTTTTTAATTTAACTTTACAATACTCTATTGGGTTTGCCATACATCGACATGAATCCACCACAGGTGTACACAAGCTCCCAATCCTGAATCCCCCTTCTGAATGGGAGAAAACAATAGCAAATGAAGCAACTGACAAACAACTAATCTCCCTCATACATTTTAAATAAAACTATATTTCAAGTAGTTCGCTTATCTGTCTTTTCCCACCAACACTACATCATTCTCACTTTCTTTAAAAGTTTCATTACAAATTCTCTGTAAACATTTAAATGGCTAGATAATATCTTTAATTCTATAATTTTAGAACTATANAAATAAAACTATATTTCAAGTAGTTCGCTTATCTGTCTTTTCCCACCAACACTACATCATTCTCACTTTCTTTAAAAGTTTCATTACAAATTCTCTGTAAACATTTAAATGGCTAGATAATATCTTTAATTCTGTAATTTTAGAACTATATCCTTTGTTATTTAGGCTATTTAAATTACTGGCCCAATGTCAAGTTATTAATTTTATACCAGATGTATATTTTTAAATAGCTATTAGTCTTTCCATTTTTTTCTAAATAGTTTTAATAGCTTATGATGTTGATAAGTTATTGTGTGTTAGTCGCTCAGTCATATCTGACTCTTGGCGACCCCATGGGCTGTAGCCTGCCAAGCTCCTCTGTCCATGAAATTCTCCAGGCAAGAATACTGGCATGGTTGCCAGTTAAATCGCATATAATTTCTTAACCACATCTAATTTCTTCTACTTTTATGCACTTTCTGTTGCCCTATGGGAAAAGGGCTTGATGACCAGTACCCCTAGTAAGTTACAAACATAGAAAATATACAATATTTACAATCTTCATTTTTAAACCCAAACTCTCTTTCCTTTACTGAATAACGTAGTTGAGAACTTAAGAGTGTTGCAGTGGTGGGTGTGGGGGCGTGAGGCATGGAATACAAAAACTAAGGCAGCTGGACTTTCTAGGAATAGATGGTTGTATTAGAAAGCTATTATCCAATATGAAATCATTGGTTCAAATTGGAACGGAATGTATACGTGCTTTAAGAGGAAAAACAGATTGGATTCCAAGCAGGAGAAATATTGATTGAGACATAGCATTGTTCTAGGGATATATTGAAGAAGGCACATGTTCACACTTCCAACAAGAGGAAATAAAGTCAGCCATAGAATCCTGGAAAACAGAAATGGAGCCAGATAAAGTGACACTGACCTGGAGTAATTCATGTATTGTGAGAAGTAAGAGTTCATTTGAATATTCTCCTTTGAAGGGAATGAGTATGTGAAGAGTGGAAATGCAGAGAAGGAAATAGCATGCTAGCTGGCTCTGAAGGGAAGAAATATTTGTCGAGTCATAGTAATATAAATTTGGTTTATTGATTTTCAATTTTTTTAGAGTCAGTGTACAGATAAGACAGGGGTGATTTAATTATCGTCATAGAAAAAAGACCGAATATTATCAGTCTTGACAGCATGAATGTAAAATTGCAGCGGACAGGTATCAGATGTGGAAGAGAGGCAGCGATGCAGAAGCAGTATCTCTTCCAACTTTGTCTTGCAAAGGTATGGAGTCAGGTTATAAGGAATATGAGGTCTGGATCAAGACCTAGAAGATGACTATCTAAGCTTACCGTGGAAGTTAAGAAATGGGCTGAAAACAGTGCTAGTGACTATATTGGAGGAGGAGTGGAGACAAACTGGAGAGCGGGCTACTGAGCTGGTGTTCCTCAGCTGCAAGTCACCCTTGCTTTACCAGCACTGAGAAATGGCAAACACGGTCCACCGCTTCAGCCCCCCCAGAGAGGCACTGTCAATAGGGACTCTCAGTTCAGTTCAGTTCAGTTCAGTCGCTCAGTCGTGTCCGACTGTCTGTTACCCCATGAATCACAGCACACCAGGCCTCCCTGTCCATC
>SJYV01020145.1:0-26405 GCA_006410875.1 Neotragus pygmaeus
AGCTCAGTCGTGTCTGATTCTTAGAGACCCCAAGGACTGCAGCCTACCAGGCTCCCTCCATCCATAGGATTTTCCAGGCGAGAGCACTGGAGTAGGGTGCCATCACCTTCTCCATAGAAACGTACCAGGTTCTCATGGTGTGCGAAGTGCTGTAGTGTTATTTGAAGTTAGAAATGTGTTAAGATACCAATGCACACTGTGAACTTGAGGGCTATCATGGATGGATGGATGAAAGGAAGAAAATAAATACTCCAGTGAGAAGACAGATTGTCAACTTGATAAAAAGTAAGACCCTGGGCTTCCCTGGTCGCATAGTGTATAAAAATCGTCCGCCGATGCAGGGGACAATAGGCTCAATCCCTGATCCACGAAGATCACACATGCTGTGGAGCAACTAAGTCCACGCATCGCAACTACCGAGCCCACGGCTCAAGAGCCCATGTTCTGCAACAAGAGACGCCACTGCAAAGAGGTATACAAAAGAAAAAAGATCTGCAGATACGCTATTTATGAGAAATGCACTTTAAGAGACAGAAAACTTGGAAGTAAAGGTACGAAAGGTAAGAAGAGATGGCAGCACTACTGTGGGGACTCTAGCTCACATAAAGATCCAGGACGGGGTGCAGAGGAAGCACACACAGACCTGCCCCCAGGACTGAGTCACCAGGTGGAGGAGAACCAAGAGGCAGGATCCCCGACCGCCTGTGGACCTGACTCTGGCTGTGCGTGCAAGCAGCAGGCAGATGGCGGTGCAAAGCTCCTTCCGCCACGAGAGGCAGGGAAGGAAGACACCGGGGCCCAGACAACTGGTCCTGGGAAAAGGCCAGTTTAACAGAATATATGTATTTCAGAAAGTAGACAAGAATTTCACAAGACATAGTAGGCAAACTTCAACGTCAGGAAAAAAAAAAATGGTGCACCAGGTACTGGATTTACTCTCCAACTTCAAACAAGTCAAACGCCGACCAAAATCTAAGAATCAGCATGGCAGCTCTGGAGAGTGATCCTGGAGAGAGTTAAGGACGAGCCCAAGAACTGGGGAGGGGAGACCAGGCAGAGGCTGTCGATGGTCGATGGTTGAGTAGGGAGGCGCCGGAGGCCAGGGTTCACAGGGGAGGCTGCGGGAGAGGAAGGGGCCGAACACAGGCTGCCCGGGAGACCTGTGGAGGGACCATTGCTCAGAGTCCCCAGCTGAGAACTGATCAGCGCCCTCAGCAAGAAAACCGCCCAAGAGGCACGCAGGACAGCCTCCAAGGGTGTAATTAAGAGAGATGTAGGATACGCGCTAGCATTTTGCAAAATCGACTTTAGTTTATAAAATCAAGGCATTTATGCTTGCCTGGAAAACGGTAAACTTACATTACATATATCTTACCATGATTTTTAAAAGTCCATGCAAATAAACAGTACAATGGTGGGGGGAGGGGAACACAACTAACGTTACCCTGATTGCACTGCGTTCCTTCTATGGAATCAGCTTTCTGTGGCTGATGGTACACCCCCTAACACATGGACAGCCCCCAGCAGCTAGCAGTAATGTGGGTTTAAAAGTCAAAGAAACAAAGATGTAATCTCAAAAATGGCCTGCAGAAGTGTTAAACAAAGTAAAATACTTTCAGTGTAGACACCAAGCATACAAAGCAGATGTGATGAGCTTCACACTGTAAAACCACTTAAAATTTTTTTGCTTTAGGGCACTTTTGGGGGCTTACATGTAAGCACATGACCTTGGCTGTAATTTCAAAAAACAGGGACTTCCCTGAAGATGCACTGGTTTGGATTCCGTCACTGCTGAGGGGGCGAGTTCAGTCCCTGTGAGAACCAAGATCCTACAAGCTACAGTGTGGGAGGAAAAAAAATAAAATAAAAGGAAGGAAGGGAGAGTCCAGGAGAGGCCAGGAGAAAACTCTCACAGACTACAAAGATAACCCCCCCTACGCTATATGCTCAGAGGCTCTTAGCCAGTTACACTTTCTAACTACTCCGTGATTTAAATTTAACTTCTCTGCTCTCTCCTTCTCCTTAGCAATTAAACTACTCTTTAAAGAATTCCTACTTCAACCCCAAATACTCCTTGGACCTATGTCTTCTCTTAACATCTCTAAGAAATTTGAATTTATAGTGCGTGCACGCTCAGTCGTGTCTGACTCTTTGTGACCTCGTGGACTGTATTCCGTCAGGATTCTCTGTCCATGGAATTCTCCAGGCAAGAATACAGGAGTGGGTTGCCATTTCCTCCTCCAGGGGATCTTCCCAACCCGGAGATCGAACCCAGGTCTCCTGTATTGGCAGGCGGACTCTTTACCACCGTGCCACCTGGGAAGCCTCAACTCNTCTGTCCATGGAATTCTCCAGGCAAGAATACAGGAGTGGGTTGCCATTTCCTCCTCCAGGGGATCTTCCCAACCCGGAGATCGAACCCAGGTCTCCTGTATTGGCAGGCGGACTCTTTACCACCGTGCCACCTGGGAAGCCTCAACTCAATACTCCTCTGACCAATGCCTTCTCTTAACTTCTCTAAGAAATATGAATGTATTACTTTAATTAATTTACTTTCTTACTGGAGTATAGCTGGATTTGGTGTTAATGTCTGCTGCATAGAAAAGTGATCCAGTTACATATATGATCTCTTCCATATTCTTCTCCAGTATGATTTATCACAGGATACTGTTCCCCATGCGACACAGTAGGACCTTGTTGTTTATCCATCCTATATGCAATAGCTGGCATCTGCTAACCCCAAACTCCCAATCCATCTCCCCAACCCTGGCAACCACAAGTCTGCTTTCTAGATCTGTGAGTCGGGTTTTGTTTCGTAGGTTAGTTCATTCGTGTCTTACTTTAGATTCCACATATAGGTGATAGTGTATAGTATTTGTCTCTTTTGGACTTAGTGTGATAATCTCTATGTCCATTTAAGTTGCTGTAAATGGCATTATTTCATTCTTTTTCATGGCTGAGTAGTATTCCACTGTATATATGTACCACATCTTCTTCATCCATTCAAAAGAAATTTGAATTTTAAGACAAGCTGTCCATGTTCACTGTGTCTACCTCATTTGCTGCTCACTCTTCACCCCACAGTAGCCGAGCTTTGCCTGTGTAAGGACGCTGGAATGGCTCTGTCAAGGCCACGAGCAGCCCTCCTGGAGGGAAACTAGTGGACCTGTGGGGCCCTCAGCTTACTCTGCCTTCTGGCTGCATGGGACACTGCCATCCACTTCCTCCTCCTTGAAACATTCCTCCCTTTGCTTCACCACGTGGGACCTCTTCTGACTGTCTTTTCTCCTTTGTCAGGCTTCTTTTTGGAGGCAGGCCACCCTGTAAAAAGTTCATGTTCCCGGGATCTGGTGCTCTTCTCACTGGACATACTCCCCAGGTGACAGTCACCCTGACAACTTCCGCCTGCCATCTTTATACTGATGAATCCCACATCTGAACACACCTCCCCTCTTCCCTGACTTGATCAAATCCTGCTCGTCTTTCGGGCCCCTTAATTCACTGAGATTTCACTTGTGGGAGACATCCTATGATCTCCGAAACCTGCTGGGTCTCTCCTCCAGGCTGCCTTTGGGCCTACACTGGACCTCCCCAGCGCTGTACTTGCACGGTATTATTCCTGCTTGCTGACCTGTGGTGCATCTTCTACTGAACTCTAAGTTCCTTCTCTATCGTGTTCAGCACAGCGCCTAACACAGCAAGCACTCAAATACACATCTATTAAAGGAATGAATGATTAATCAATGTACTGCACAGCCTGGTATCTACGACATAACAGGTGTTTGATGCTCAATTTAATGAATTCATTGCCATTTCCAAGTAAGTGTCACCTATTTCAGTTTTGAAGTTATAGAAAGCAGTTTTCTTGAGATGAAAAAACTTCGTTTAGTCTAGGGTTACTGCCCCAGCTAAAGAATCAAAAACCATTTAACAGGCAATCACACATCCCTTAAGTTTATTAACTAAGCTCTGTTTCACAAAGTGCCAACGCTTGTCCCGAACATTTCTTAACTTTTCCTAAATCTCTACTGTGACTGTGGGGCGAGAATTTCCCCACAGCATTCTAGGCATTTTCTGCTTAAAGCCATCAGAGACTATATTTAAAGTCTGCACTCCCCTGGGATCCTCTGTGGTTACTAGAGCGGATGATCGGATTCTAGACCAAAGCTAGGGGGCAGGCACACATTCATCTGTCAACCAAATACGTAACAGGCAGTTACCACTGCAGGGCTCCGTTCTAGGTGGACACAGTGGTGAAAAGCATCGAGGTGGCCACCTCCCCTCAGAAGTGTTTGTTTTAGGAGGTGTACAAGGTAATGCAGGTGGTGGTGGTTTAGTCACTAATTCATGTCCAACTCTTTTGTGACACCATGGACTATAGCCTGCCAGACTCCTCTGCCCATGGAATCTCCAGGCAACAATGCTGGAGTGGGCTGCCATTTCCTTATCCAAGGGATCTTTCCGAACCAGGGATCGAACCCTTTTCTCCTGCATGGCAGGCAGAAGGTTCTTTACCACTGAGCCACCTGGGAAGCAGGTGGTGGAGGTGCTGGTAAAGAGCTCAGTCAGTTGATGGAAGGGTAACGGACTGGTGGCGGCTACTTTGAAACGGGTTGTTGGGGAAGGTCACCTTTGAGGAGGCAACATGGGAGATAGGAAAGGCCAGGGAGGCCTGGTTTGCTGCAGTCCATGGGGTCGCAAAGAGTCGGACATGACTGAGTGACTGAATGACAACATCTGAGCTGACACCTATGAATGAGGGTGCCATCGTGTGACAAGCAGGGTCTGGGGGAGGACGCAAGGCCAGCTATGGCAGAAGGGGCAAGTGCAAAGGCCCAGAGGAAGCGCTGTGCAAAGCTAAGTGTAAAAGTACAAACTGGAGGTCAAATAATACAAAGGTACATTCACGAAAACAGTTTTTAAAAAATCAGCCTTTCTTTTTAGCAGGGCTTCTCCACTGTGTCTATAAACCAGCAATCAGGAGAGAAAAAAAAGAGTATACTACTTATATAACCTATGAATAAAACACACTGAAAATGAGCTAGAGGAATTAAGCACTACTAAAACCAGAGCATTTCGCTTTTCACTTTCATGCCTTGGAGAAGGAAATGGCAACCCACTCCAGAGTTCCTGCCTGGAGAATCCCAGGGACGGGGGAGCCTGGTGGGCTGCCGTCTATGGGGTTGCACAGAGTCGGACACGACTGAAGCGACTTAGCAGCAGCAGCAGCAGAAAAACCAGAGCAGAAGCTGTGTCGTGTATGATGCAGGCCTCCCGCCTCCTTCCTGGGCCCGTGGTAGAAATGACTAATCGGCCAGCACAGCCCCCCCAGCAGTGCCCTCCTAACAGCCTCTGCTTATCATCTCTGTCCTAAAAGTGCAATAATCAAAATGGATTTTTTTGGGGGGGGCTACATTTGCAGGATCTTAGTTCCCTAACCAGGGACTGAACCCATGTCTCTTATAGTGGAGGCATGAAAAACCACTGGACCACCAGGGAGTCCCAAAATGGATAAAATTTTTAAAAACAATTTCTGTTAGAAAACTCCTAAAGAATATATGCCTCACGGTCCTGCTTTAATAAATATGACACATTTTCCTGGTTTCAAAAAGGCTGCCCTAAAAGTGTAATTCCATCATAACCAAAGATATCGGATACTTGATTTCTAGACCACATCAGTCACACATGAAAAAATGATAGGATGACCTGCAAGTCCCTTTGGACCTGTTTAAAGAATTTAAATTAACCATCTTACACTGTTGTTGTTGTTCAGTCGCTAAGTCATGTCCAACTCTTTGCAACCCCACGGACTGCAGCACACCAGGCTTTCCTGTCCTTCACTATCCCTGGAGTTTGCTCAAACTCATGTCCATTACGTCGAAGATGCCATCCAACCTTCTCATCCCCTGCTGTCTCCGTCTCCTGCTCCCAATCTTTCCCAGCAACAGGGTCTTTTCCAATGAGTTGGTTCTTTGCCTCAGGTGACCAAGGTATTGGAGCTTCAGCATCAGTCCTTCCAGTGAGTATTTGGGGCTGATTTCCTTTAGGATTGACTGGTTTCTCCGATTTGAAAGCATCGATTCTTTGGCACTCAGCCTTATTTATGGTCCAACTCTCACAATGGTACATGATTTCCGGAAAAACCAGAGCTTTGACTATATGGAGATTTGTCAGCAAAGTGGTATCTCGGCTTTTTAATACACTGTCTAGGTTTGTCATATCGTACATTAATCTATTTAAATGATGCTAATAGATGCTACTATCCTTAAGGATGGACTTCCTTAAGGTGACTCGGTGGTAAAGAATCCGCAGGAGAGGTGGGTTCGATCTCTGGGTCTGGAAGATCCCCTGGAGAAGGGAATGTCTGCCCACTCCAGTATTCTTGCTTGGGAGATCTCATGGACAGAGGAACCTGGTGGGCTACAGTCCATGGGGTCACAGAGTCAGACACGACTGAGTGACTGAGCATGCACACAAGCACTATACTTGAGTGAAATGCATAATCTTTACTCAAAATGATGTTTCTCCTTAAAGCCATCTACATAAATACACACACAGCGGGGTTACAGGATGAGCAGGGATGGCTGTTTTAAACTGACACTTGGATGAAGGCCAGTACTCTTAACTACGATTTATTTTTATCGGTGGTTCCTCTTTAGGGCACTTTCTCTTCTAAATTCATATAGCTACTATAACTCATCACAGAAATACAGCTGCTGTTTATCGTATCAGAAGTATAAAGTTAAAGATACAGTAAAGTAAGATTACCACAGAGAATTAAGTTGGGGAAATACAATATAATTTGAAGAGCTGACAATGTTTATTACACCATAAAAAAAAAAAACCCACCAAAAAACGGAAGAATGAATCATACTTAGTCAAACAAAGAGATTTAGACTAAACAGGCACCAAGAGACGGAAAAATTCAGAATGAGGGAGTCATCACATGCAAAGATGGAGAAGCCAGAAAAACTCCCTGGTGGGTCCTAACCAGATACCTCCTACAACAGAGGAAATGGACCTCCAACCAGGTTTTTGCCAGCATCCTCTTTTCTCTTTCTAGTTGGTCCTTCCTGCAACTAAAAGCCCCTACAAAAAGAGGAAACCAAGCAGATGAGGAAAGGTGAAGTGGGGCTAAGTGTTTCTAGGTGGGACGCACTTCACATGTGTCCTTCCTTAATTTTCAAAACAACCCCCAGTGGTGGTATTACTCAGTTCTGCAGGAGAAACAGCAGCTCATAGCAATTACATACATCAAGTAACCTGTTTTGAGGCAGAACGCCTGGCCAATGAGCTGGAGTTCTGACCAGCTCTTTGCCCTGCAGTAAATGATGTCAGTTGCCATGGAGCGGGTGGGCTCTTCCTACCCCTATCTTTCCTCTCAGCCAGTCAACCCAGCGCACTGCTGCCAGAGGCCCTCTCAGTAAAACCAGCATCGCGTCACATATCAAAAAGTCCTAATGACAAACACCCTGTTCCCTGCGATCAAGGTCAGATCCATTTCACCATCCTCCAACATCTACCACCACCCTAAAAATCTTGCCCTGCCCCCCACTCCACAACACCAAGCCCTCTCCAATCACCTTTCTTCTCTCACGCAGAATCAGCACTGCGGGGTGCTTACAACATTCATGCCCTCCTCTCCCCTCTTCACTGTGGGGTTAAAATCTGCCCCCATTTTGTTCAAGTTTTCATCCCTCCCTCTCGTGAGTCAGGTAAGGTAACCCCATGCCTGACTCCAGGTACTGATCTAGGCCTGATGAGCCAAGGCTCCAGTATTTCTTAATAGTGGTGCAGTTAACGCTGGCCAAGGGGAGGACAATTCTTTATACTGTGATGATCCTGGAAGTCATAAAAAGCTTAATGTCCCTGTAAGGGATAAGAAGGCATAATTACAGACTGGGAACCAAAAGCCCAGAGTGACTAATTTGCTTACGGTTAGTGAGCTAGAAAGCAGCAAAGCTGGAAGTGCAACCCAGGACTGTCCTCTCCAGGACACCCAGCAGCCTCCCAGCTCTCACTCAGGAAGTCATCCACTGAATATCCACAATAGATCATTCCGAGAGGCTATGAAAACAAGCCACTGCCCTCAAAGGCTAGTGGGAAAGACCAAAGATTACAGCAGAATCAGAGAGGATGCGGAGCCTTTGTAATTTGGCCAGGATCTTTCATTTCTCCATTGAGTATGGTCTTGTATCCTGTTCATGAGGTTCTTGTGGCAAGAGTACTGGAGTGGTTTGCCATTTCCCCCTCCAATGGGCCATGTTTTGTCCGAACTCTTCGCTATGACCCGTCCATGTTGGGGGCCCCGAGTGGCATGGCTCATAGCTTCACGGAGCTATGCAAGCCCCTTCACCTCGACGAAGCTGTGATCCATGAAGGGACGAGGGCCTCAAGAACAGAAGCTGTATGTCTTTACTTCTTTTATATCCTCTGTGGTAAACCTAACTACCTCAATTGCAAATTATAAGCACTGAACACTGGCTAAACTGAAGTGCCAAGAAAGATCCTATCCCATCAGCAGCAGCAGAATATTTTTTTCCAAAGTATTAAGTCTTCCCTACTTTTTGAGTAGAAGGAAAGACTAACACACAAACTGTAATTACCGAGTTCCCCATAGTTGTAAGATCCTCTAAATTCAAAGAGTTATGATATCATTTTCTTAGTAAAACAGAAAATGATACACTTACTCAAGTAAACTACACTTTTGTTATTCATTAGATAACTGTCTAAAATTCATTTTCTTTGCAAACACGATACTGAAAAGCACTTCTGATAATCGTTTAAATCCTGATATGGCACTAGGATACTGATTGACTAAAGGCTGATCACGTTAAAGCAGTATCAAAAAAAATACTGAACTTACTACCACCATCAGTCCTCCTCAAAGTCTGATGGGTCCATGAGATCCACAGTTTAACCTAAGCAATCCCAGGTAACCAGCCACAAATCTTATCAGTAAGACTTATTAATTAAGAGTACCACGACTGGCTTATTAATAAGAGTGCCACGCAACCTGTGTGCCACGGGGCCGATCTGTCAGGGTTACTGGGGTGCTCTGTGTTCTGTATAAAACACAGGATGTGTGTGCACGCTCTGTGACCCCCATGGAGACCCCACCAGCTGCCTCTGTCCATGGGATTCTCTAGGCAAGAAGACTGGAGTGGGTTGCCATGCCCTTCTCCAGGGGATCTTCCTGACCCAGGGATCAAACCCCCGTCTCTCAGGTCCCCTGTACTGATAGGTGGGTTCTTTACCACTAGCACCACGTGGGAAGCCCAAAACATAGGGCATGCTGAATGAACTCCTGCCCTGAGAGGCTACTCCCTACCCCACCAGCTGAAGCTGTTCTTGTAGATAAGCAAGTGAATTATTACATAAGCTAATGAAGCAAGAAAAAAAGAGTATTTCTAAGAAAACGAAGTTGGAGGAGGAGCCTTGATTAAAAAAAAAACTTGTTAGAAAGCTTTCTGTTAAAGCAAGCACATCAGAAACAGTTAAATGGGAGGTAACAATTTTTTAAAATCTAAAATTTTTGAATTCACAATACATGAAATTGCTTTGGAACTCTTTAAGTTCTTTAAAAGAAGATGGACCACTTATAAGATGGATCACTTGGAACTATAATCAGAGGCACATACTCCCAAGAAAAGATCCTGGCTTTCTATCAAAGGACTGGTAAATAAATGGATATTTAAATATTTTAAGTTACAATAAGATGGTTAGTATTTCCTTTTCAATCTTCATTTTCATCCACTCTTCAATCAACTACAGGTACCATCTGGAGGCTGAAGGCCGGGCCTGTCTTTCTCCCCCCTGAAAATGCGTGTGTAACCCCACTGTTCTCAGCTCTAGTCCTGGGCAGCCTCCTGGGGCCTGCACCACCCACTGGACTCACAGGCTGTAGGAAGGCCTGTCTGCTAAGGATTTTGTGACGTGTGGAGCTGACAAGAGAAAAGCAACATACCTATCCTAAAACCTTTGCATTAGGGGTAGTCACACTGACTATGGCAAAATCCATTTTAAATTAACACTGGCAGATTCACACAAATGTCAATCAGTAATAGCTTTAAATATCATCACCTAAGCGTCTGGCTAAACTAGATGGCACTGTCCTCACCTTAATGCTTACCAGCAGACAATTTATGAATGTGTTCACAATGCACACCATCAGACTGGATATCTCAAGATGTTAAAGATGTATTCTGAATTTTTAAATAGGATACTAGGAATTGTTATATGTTTTTAAAATCTTATTTTGGAGGTATACACTGAAATATTTATCATGAGACAATATGTCTGGAATTGCTTCAAAATAATCAGGGACACAATCATTCTCCAATTAAAAAAATGAATAATCAAGGAAAGGGAGAACGGGAGAGGAAGGGTAAAGGAAACAAAATTGGCCAGGAGCTGGTAGTTGCTGCGTCTGCCCATGCACACATAGGGGGTTTACTGCACTATTCTTCTTTTGCCTATGTTTGGAATTTTCATAAATAAAAATTTTAAAATAAAGAATTATACCAAACTATTTAGATAATATCTTAAAAACTCTCAGATGTGGAGTTTTTTTTTTTAACTTAAATTTTATTGTCATACACTGACATGAATCAGCCAGATGTGGAGTTTTTAAGCCCAAATAATATGAAATTTCATTAATATATTGCACACCAGAAAGAAAAAAATCACAAAAAGCAAAAACACGTAATGGAACCAGAGAAAGAATTAAGATTTATTGAATCTCAAACTCCTACGCTGGGCTGATGCTGCTTCGTCTAAGTCCGTGAGAACATTCTGACCCAATTCTCACTGTACCAGTTGCTTTCTTACACTACTGTTCTCAAAACTTCTGAGGCTTCAGGAAGTTTACATAAGAAACTGCTTTAGCAAGCAGTGATTCCAATTAGAAAAGGAATGAAGTCGGCTGAAATTGGTTATAAATATTTCTACATCTGCTTGTAATCTGCCAGTCTGGAGCTATTTTACTTACTCTCTGGGTGAACACTGGTCAAGTTGACAGGATGGTGACAGCCAAACCCACTGTTTCATAGCCCAAAGGGACAAGTGGTCGGAGAACGGGATGCACTTACTTTCAGCATTTCCAGGAGAAAAGACAGAATGGAAAATTCAGTATGTTAGAGATGCTTTAAATTTTATTTTGAAATTATTTTCAAGCGACTGGATTGGGATAGTCCACATACATATATAAAAGGATAATCCACGGATCCTCCTGGGCACTGATTGGCTTAAGTGGAGCACAGGATTTTCCTTGTACGACTTTAATTAGATAAAATCAATACAGTTTAGAGAGGGGATCAAGTAAGACCTAAGTCCAATATAAAAGTGAACAAGGCATTAACTCCCTGCAGTATGCTTTGGGCTTAATAACTGAGCATGCATGCTCAGTCACGTCTGACTCTTGGTGACCCCACGTACTTAGCCCGCCAGCCTCCTCTGTCCATGGGATTTCCCAGGCAAGAATCCTCGAGTGGGTTGCCATTTCCTCCTCCAGGGGATCTTCCCGACTCAGGGATCAAACCTGTGTCTCCTGCATTGGCAGGCAAACTCTTTACCACTGAGCCGCATGGGAAGCCCTAATAAAGGCAAGCTCAACTGAAAGAGAGAGAAGGAAAGAAAAGAGAGAGAAGTACAGGGAAGGAGGGAGAGAGAGGAAAACGGGAAAGTCAGCTAGCTGTTCCTGGAGTGCCGAGAGCCCTCCTGTGGTTTCACCCCGAAGAATGAATGCCAAAGCCCCCTCATCACTCACACTCTCTCAGCGACCTGACCTGCGGGTCCGGCCACGTCCGCGGCCCAGCTGGCCACGTGACCTCCCGGACCTCCGGGTACACTCTCCCCAAGGGTAATGCCTTTTCCTTTAGAGATGGAAATTTCGAGCCTTCTTTGGGATCTGGACTTGAGGGTCACGTTCCCAGAAGCTTCCTTGGCCACCCCACCCCACACTGTGTGCATAAACACGCACATGTTCTCACCCCTCACCAAGTTCTCTTCTCCCAGTTGAATTTTTCTGATTTCTTTTTTACTGCCATCTCCTCCATTGGCATGCAAGGCGCAGGAGAGCAGGGATTTTTTTGTCTGAGTGCAGACACTCGGACAATTTAAATTTTTTTAAAATTATTCTCTTTAATGTTGTATTCCTAATACTCCAACCGTTTCTGGCCCATGGCTGGTGCTCAACGATTTACTGAAGGTAATAAAATAACCCAATGGTCTACCACATGAGGATCCAATGAGATGTACTGTCTGTGGAACTTTGTAAACAGATCTGCTAAACACATGCAGTGGTTTGATAACAGACTTCCCAGCAAGGCTAATCTCATTCACACTTGTTCTCTAAGCCTCTAACATTCTGCCTTTTTATCTTATTTTCATGTATGCAAGGTAACTGACTAGAAATAACAAGGCACACCAAGGCAATGGCAAAAAGAATCTCTGTCCATGAAATTCTCCAGGCAAGAATACTGGAGTAGGTTGCCATTTCCCTTCTCCAGGAGATCTTCCCAACCCAGGGAATGAACACAGGTCTCCTGCCTTGCAGGCAGACTCTTTACTGACTCAGCCCCCAGGGAAGCCCAAGAATACTGGAAGATCCTGCCTTCAAATTATACCTAACCCTGGGTACGAGGAGAAGAATGTGAGCTATAGATCACACAGCTGAATCTCCCAGGAGGATGAGGACAGAAATGGCTGTAAATGATTACAGAAAAATTAAGTTGTTTTTTTCCCCTATCTGGATTGTGCAATGGAACTCACACCTGAGTTCCTATTATTACTTGTATGTTACAGATGAGGAAAATGGAACATTAAGGAACTTTCCAAAGTAATACAGGTGGATGTGATTGGGATTTGAACCCAGCCTCCCGATCTCTCTGCTGTTCCACCAATACCACAGTGAAATACATAAATTTCATGATCACATAGAACTCATTTTTCATTCACTGCATTTCTGTAGGAGACATGACACAATGTCTCTTCTAAAGATAAGATTCAAGGGAACTCAAATGGCAATAAGCTCTTAGCAATCACCTTTTTATGTAATAGCTAACTTCAATCATAGAGAAATGCCAACAACCTCAAGATCAATTCATTACATATATATATATACACATACATACATATGGGCTTCCCTGGTGGTTTAGATGGTAAAGAATCCACCTGCAATGCAGGAGATCTAGGTTCAACCCCTGGGCTGGGAAGATCCCCTGGAGAAGGGAATGGCAACCCACTCCAGTATTCCTGCCTGAAGAATCCTATGGACAGATGAGCCTGGAGGGCTACAGTTCACGGGGTCACAAAGAGTTGGACATGACTGAGCGACTAACACCTTCTTCACTTTCCTGAAAACCCACCAGCTGGGAATCTCTAATCTAGAATAAACTCTAGGTGCTGCAAAGCAGGCACATGAACACTCCAAGTATTTTAACTGATCTGCTAGCATGGAAATCAAAATGAGCAGATCCATTTCAACTGTTGGGAGATGCTGTGTCCAAGGCCATTAGGGATTTAGAAGGGGCCGAGTAACAGAAACGGATTATCTGCAGGGCACATGTTGTTCACTGGACCACAAAAGTGGCTTATTGTCTAGTCCCAGATAAAAACTGAGGTCACAACTAGGTGTGTTGGAAATGCAGGCCTTTGACAAGTATTCTCTGTCCTGCAAAACCAGTCGCTCTAATAAGGAACTGTTTAAAGGACCTCAAACTAAACGTGTCCTCACTTATTTAACACTACGCCCTCATCTCAAGCAGAGAAATGATCTGTATTACTTACGACTGACGTATGTCGGAGTAATTCACTAGTTTTTATTTTCTCATAAACTTTTTCTAACTGTAGCCTCTTTACTGATATAAACTCAAGTTTTACGTTTCCAATGACAGTAAATGCAGCAAAACAGAGGGAAGGTCTCACTTCCAAGCCCAGATTCTTACGCCATCACTGGGCACTGCACGCGCTTCTACCACAATGATGAGAACTGAATCCAAGAGATTCACATGTCTGCTTTCCCCACTAGATTATAAATTCTTTGAGTAGAAAAATGGATGTACTGTTCACTTACAGAATTTATAAGTTCTGGAGAAAGACTGTTGAATGAAATAACATGCTTTTGATGTCTGGTAGCATACTTAATATATTCCAGAGATACCCCTTGATATTTATGTACAATAACATTCTAATGTTAACCACAGAACATGAAAATCAAATGTATTCCTTCCATAACTAATCGTGTATGCTGTTTATGGACCAGCAAGAAGACTGAATGGTATAAATGCCACTTCACATTATCTGGAAATACAAGGATTTCACGGCATTTTTCTGCACCATTCATCTACATACACGGATTCCTGTTGATAGTGCATAGGCAAGTTGCATGAATGCAGGCTACTTTCTTAAGCAAACTTGCATTCATGCGTATGAGTCCTAGACCAACTTAATTATCAAACGTAGGTTTTTCTAGTTAGGGATGATAGTCTTTGTTTTCTCTGACTTTAAAAACATCTGTCATTTTACTTCTTTGAGGCATCAACGTGGGCAAACAGGAAAGTTTAATGTGGTGAAATTTAAATTCATCAAAATTAAGTATAGGTGCACACAGATTAAAAAAACTGGATTTACACAAATATAATTTCAACTACAAAATAATTAAAACACAGGATCCTTTTACACAGTAATCGCCCCTAGTGAATTAAAAATCACTATGACTATACAACCACTTCGGGAACATATGATACAAAGCAAATAAATCTGGACTGATTTCTGTGAACTATAATGATATTCAAAACTGTATGGCATGTTTTCTGGCTAACCAAAAAGCAACAAGAAAGTAACAACCAGTCACAGTCACTTCACCACCATAATAATCAGAGACTCTAACAGATGAAGCCATTTTGCACATAATAACCAATCAGTACAACGCTGAAAAAAGTTGCTGAAAACCACAAATTGATAAGAAGCAGAACAGTTTTTGAGAATACAATTTTAAAATTTTCAGCCTCACTTGAACTCATCAGATTAGAATACTTTAAACAAGAAACAAATACTTCCTGCACACAGTATACTAGAGCCCACCTACTTTACAGTCCACAGTTCTAGAGATGAACCCGGGATAGAACCCGGGTTCTTACTTGCTTTTTCCATCTTCTGCAACACTGCTTCTCTAAGTGTGGTCCCCAGACCAGCAGCAGCAGCATCACCTTGGAACTGGTGGAAATGCATGTTCTGGTCCCACCTCCTGAATCAGGAAAACTCAGAAATCAAACAGCAATTTGCGATTTAAGGAGCTCTCCAGGTGGGGGACATTTGTTGAACCATGTGGCTCAGATGGTAAAGAAACCACCTGCGATGCAGGAGACCCAGGTTCGATCCCTGGGGTGGGAAGATCCCCTGGAGAAGGAAAGGACAACCCACTCCAGTATTCTGGCCTGGGAAATCCCACGGACAGAGGGGCCTGGCGGGCTACAGTCCATGGGGTCACAAAGAGTCGGACATGACTGAGTGACTAATACTTTTACTTTCACATTACAGGTAGGCTGCAATGCAGTTCAGGTACCACAGCTCTACCATTAATGCCTAAACATTATCACCACTCATAAAATATGTATGCACTTTACTGAGAGTCCAATTTCTTTCTTAGATGGAAGTTTATTACCATCTTTACCGGATTGATTCCTACCAAGTCAGAGAAGAAGGGAGTTTTGGGGAAAATAATTAATACTCAAATTTTAGAGAACAATCTTCTATCACTTTTGTAATATAAACTATAAGAAGAGTATAGGGAAATGGGTTTTTACTTATCAAAAAGGGGAATGGGTTTTTAAATACTATAGATACCGTAGTAAAGATTAGAACCATCTTTACTATCAGAATTTTCAAAAACAATCCCCGTAATTTTTTTGCTATCATCATGGCTTAAATGATTAAAATGGATTGATCTTATGTAACTACAGATCTCATAGTCTAAAGTCTATTGGTTTCCTAGGTTTTCTGGTTTCAAGAAACTGAATATACTTTACTTAATAGTTGGAAGAGGAAATGGCAACCCACTCTAGTATTCTTGCCCGGAAAATCCCATGGACAGAGGAGCCTGGTGGGCTACAGTCCATGGGGCCACAAAGAGTCAGACACGACTGAGTGACTGCACACAAATGGCAATCATGAGACAAAGGATGCCTGACGTATCAACAAAAAGACTAAAATTTTAAACTCAACTCTTCACTCTCAAATCTTACGAAGGTGGGGAGTGAAGAAACTGCTGCTGACTCTCAAAGGAGTCCTTTGAGCTCCTGAGGCAAAGAGTTCAGAGGCAGGTAAAACAAGAAGAGCAATTTTCCAAAAACTTCAGGTTCAATGCTGGTTAGTCAGTAAGTTTTTAGCCATTTTTAAAAGCTTAAGAAACATATCTTTTCTCCTTTGGAAGAAGAAAATATGGTCCTTAAGGAAAAAAAAAATAAAATTTAAGTTTCTATTTATAATACTGAATATATTAGCATTTTCCTACTGAAGTGCCCCTTACTATGTATAAGCATTAACTGAAAAACTTTTTTTTTAATCATAGCATAATTGAAAACAAATTAACAGAAGGTGGATAAATTTGGGAGTCAGCTTCAGAGGTTCTGGTTAATGACAGTAAGTTCTTAAGTTTAAAAAAATTAACTTGTTTTCTTCCTTATTTCAAAAACGATAAATATTCATTACTCAAAATCGTGAGAATACAAACAAGATGAAAAAGAAGTTCTTAAGGGAGTTGCACGTTTGTGTGCTCAGTTTTGGCGGACTCTTTGCAATTCCATGGACTGCAGCCCGCCAGGTTCCTCTGTCCATGGAATTTTCCAGGCAAGAATACTGGAGCTGGCTGCCATTTCCGACTCCAGGGGATCTTCCCAAGGATTGAACTCATGTCTCATGTCTCCTGCACTGACAGGTGGGTTCCTCACCATTAGCACCACCTGGGAGGCAAGCCTTGCTGACTTGAGAGGCTGCAGCAGGAGCCCCACGTGCAGACAAGATCGCTTCCAGGCGAGGCCAGGCCTTCTAGACTGAGGCCCTAGGTGGAGCACAGGACTCAGCATGGAGCTCACTCTACGCTCAGAGGAAGCAGCCAGTGAATGACGACCGTTCCCAGGATAAAGTGCATTTTTTGCTTCATTAACTAATGTCTAAAATTCTCTGTCCCCTTGATTTAAATGTCCCACCTGACACAAACAGGTGACTTTTGAATCCTGCCTCTGCAGGTAACACTACTTACTATATGACTCAGTTTTCAGATACCAGAAATAGCTTGGAAAAACTGAGTCATACTGAATAACATCCTCAAGCACTGTATTTACAACACCTAAAATGAACAAGATGGGCTAAATCTATCACGTGTTTTTGATAATCAGAAGAGGAAGGATTAAAAAAAAAAAGAAAGAAAATACCAATTGAGAAGTGAAATGCCCAGTCTGTTATTTTGATAGTTTAAGGTTTGGTTTCAAGCAAAATGCTTAACAACTCTGCTTTTCCACCGTTCTCCCTCCAAATAACAGATTAACACTTTGTGTGCAGACATTCCATTCCTTCACTTTACAGCCTGTTATAAAGATGTTCTGACTTGGATTTTGTTCTGGCATGCAGGGCAGCCTGATTCCCTGAACTGCCACCAGAGTGAAGCTCTGAAGTGCTGAATACAATATTAAAAGCAAAAGACACACACACACACAAATAAATACCATTTAAAACACAATGCTGAGTCAGCACAAAAGGAAAGGCTCTAGAAAGGTGAGAGGAAGTGAGAGCAGAAACTCTGGGAGGAAAACATGCTGAAACAGGGTTCCGCCCCAGGAGGCTCCTCCAAGCCCTGGGGAGCCAGAGTTTGGGTCTGGCACTAGTGGTAAAGAATCTGCCTGCCAGTGCAGGAAACACAAGAGACAAGGGTTCAATTCCTGGGTCGGAAAGATCCTGTGGAGGAGGGCATGGCAACCCACTCCATGATTCCTGCCTGCAGAATCCCATGGATGGAGGAGCCTGGCAGGCTGCAATCCATGGAGTCACAGAGAGTAGGACTCGACTTAGCCACTGAACAACAGCAAAGAAAGAATAATAGTAAACTGAAGGTGAGAGTCACAGAAATTACCTAGATGAGGCGCTAAGAAAACACGACAGGTTGAAAGTTAGGAAGTCAGACATCTGTTGGACCTTTTCATGTTAATTAGCATTCCAGAAAAAGAGAACAGAAAAGAGGCAATATTCCTGAAATACAGTCACTGTGCATTTTCTAGCTGCACTCCCCACTGTGCTAGCTAGTAGCCACGTGTGACTATTTAAATGAAAAATTTAAATACAGTTCCTAGGTCACACTGACCACACTTCAAGTTCTCCTTAGCTTTGCGAGGCAGGAGGCTACCTCACGGGACTGCACCATGTAGAACATTTCCATCATCACAGAAAAGTTCTACGGAACTGCACTGTTGTAGAACTACCGAGACACACATCCTCAGATTCAAGCTACCCAATAAATCCCAAGCTATAGAAATAAACCCACAAGTGAACCCACTAAGGTGGTACCACAAAATACTGAAGATACAGAGGTCTTAAAAACGGGCAGAGGGAAGAGTCGGACCATCTATTCAGGAACAATTTTAAATGGTGACTTCTGAGCAGTATCTTTGAAATCCAGTAAGAAACTGGAAATAACAGAACTCTGTACCTAGAAAACTATTTTTCAAGCACAAGGCAAAACACATTTTCACACATAAGAGGTTTTACCGACAACAAACTCTCCCTAATGGAAACGTCAAAGAATTCACTTTAGGAAAAAGGAAAATTATCCCAGAAACAACTGAAATGTAAAAAGGAATAGTAAGCAAAGACATGGTAAAAGTTGATTAAATCTAAGTAAACATTAGCTGCATTAAAAAAAAAACAAAAAACTACCGTCCAATTTGTGGTACAGAAGACAACTAAAACACTAAGCAGCAACCAGGTGTGTTGGGAGAGATGCCTGCAGCCGGGGAGCTTCAGGTCTCTGTAATTCCGGAGGAGGGTAATGAAATTGAGTACTACTTTAAGGCAGATATAGTAACATAAATGTTTATAACATAAACATATGAAAAAAGTGACATACAAGCATACCTCCTTTTATTTGTTTTGCATTATTGCACTTTTCAGGTATTTTGTTTTTTACCAATTGAAGGTCTGTGGCATTAGTCTGGAACCAACCCACAATAGGTATGACCTAAATCAAATCCCTGACAGTGGAAGTGAGAAACAGATTCAAGGGATTAGTTCTGATAGACAGAGTGCCTAAAGAACTATGGACGGAGGTTTGTGACATTGTACAGGAGGCAGGGATCAAGACCATCTCCAAGAAAAAGAAATGCAAAAGGCAAAATGGCTGGCTAAGGAGGCCTTACATATAGCTGTGAAAAGAAGAGAAGCGAAAGGAAAAGGAGAAAAAGAAAGATATACCCATTTGACGGCAGAGTTCCAAAGAAAGCAAGGAGAGATAGGAAAGCCTTCCTCAGTGATCAGTGCAAAGAAATAGAGGATCTCTTCAAGAAAATTAGACATACTAAGGGGGCTTCTCATGCAAAGATTGGCACAATAAAAGACAGAAATGGTATGGACCTAACGGAAGCAGAAGATATGAAGAAGAGGTGGCAAGAATACACAGAAGAACTATACAAAAAAGATCTTCATGACCCAGATAATCACGATAGTGTGACTACCAACCTAGAGCCAGACATCCTGGAATGGGCCTCAAATGGGCCTCAGGAAGCATCACTATGAACACAGCTAGTGGAGGTGATGGAATTCCAGTTGAGTTACTTCAAATCCTAAAAGACGATGCTGTGAAAGTGCTGCACTCAATATGCCAGCAAATTGGGAAAACTCAGCAGTGGCCACGGGACAGGAAAAGGTCAGTTTTCATTCCAATCCCAAAGAAAAGCAATACCAAAGAATGCTCAAACTACCATACAGTTGCATTCATCTAGCATGCTAGCAAAGTAATGCTCAGAATTCTCCAAGCCAGGCTTCAGCAATACATGATCCGTGAACTTCCTGATGTTCAGGCTGGATTTAGAAAAGGCAGAGGAGCCAGAGATCAAATTGCCAACATCTGCTGGATCATCGAAAAAGTAAGAGAGTTCCAGAAAGACATCTACTTCTGCTTTATTGACTATGTCAAAGCCTTTGACTGTGTGGATCACAATAAACTGTGGAAAATTCTTCAAGAGATGGGAATACCAGACCACCTGACCTCCCTTCTGAAAAATCTGTATGCAGGTCAAGAAGCAGCAGTTAGAACTGTACATGGAACAGCAGACTGGTTCCAAATCGGGAAAGGAGTACGTCAAAGCTGTATACTGTCACCCTACTTATTTAACTTATATGCAGAATACATCATGAGAAATGCTGGAGTAAGCACAAGTTGGAATCAAGATTTCCGGGAGAAATATCAATAACCTCAGATATGCAGATGACACCACTCTTATAGCAGAAAGTGAAGAAGAACTAAAGAGCCTCTTGATGAAAGAGAAGAGGAGAGTGAAAAAGCTGGCTTAAAGCTCAACATTCAGAAAACAAAGATCATGGCATCCGGTCCCATCACTTCATGGCAAACAGATGGGAGAAACAGCAGAAACAGTGTCAGACTTTATTTTGGGGGGCTCCAAAATCACTGCAGATGGTGACTGCAGCCATGAAATTAAAAGACGCTTGCTCCTTGGAAGAAAAGTTATGATGAACCTAGACAGCATATTAAAAAGCAGAGATATTACTTTGCCAACAAAGATCTGACTAGTCAAGGCTATGGTTTTTCCAGTAGTCATGTATGGATGTGAGAGCTGGACTATAAAGAAAGCTGAGCACCAAAGAATTGATGCTTTTGAACTGTGGTGTTGAAGAAGACTCTTGAGAGTCCCTTGGACTGCAAGAAGTCAACCAGTCAATCCTAAAGGAAATTAGTCCTGAATATTCTTTGGAAGGACTGATGTTGAAGCTGAAACTCCAATACTCTTGCCACCTGATGAGAAGAACTGACTCATTGGAAAAGACCCTGATGCTGGGAAAGATTGAAGGCAGCGGGAGAAGGGGATGACAGAGGATGAGATGGTTAGATGGCATCACTGAGTCAATGGACATGAGTTTGAGAAAACTCCGGGAGTTGGTGATGGACAGGGAAGCCTGGCATTCTGCAGTCCACGGGGTCGCAAAGAGTCGACATGACTGAGGGGCTGGACTGAACTGAACCCACAACATATCCAAGGTATGGGAGCAAACCTTCTGAAGGTAAGGAACAAAGCTTGTAAAAAGCTGAGGGGCTGTGTGGAGTCCTCAGTCAATCTGTAGATGGTATCCAGAAATCCAAACACAGAATAAGCACAAATAAGGAAAACGAAACCCTCTCGCCACCGATTGCCAAACAAGATGAAAAGGTAAGATTTAGCTGCGGGCTTTTATATATCAGGAAAATATTTACCAAAAGAAAAGATAATTTCTTATCAAAAGAAAGCCAGTGAAATCATTAACTTCAGACAAACTACCTTTAAGAAAAAATGCATTATAAAAAGGGTCACTTCATAATAATAAAAGGTCCAATTCACCTGGAAGATAATATTAATCCTAACCTTAGAGAAGATTTTAAATCCACCATTTTAACGTCTCTGTCAAGTACACAAAAGACATTAGATAGAACAGATTAAGTAGAATTAGGATACAGATGGGAACAGCATAGTTAATAAGTCTGTATGGACACATATAGAAAATACATTTATATACACTGATTAGAGAATGTATACTTTGTATGCACAGGTATAACATTTACAAAACCCGACTATACCTATCTCTCTTTTTAAAATCTCAAAAGTTGTGAAGTTTGTTTCAATTACCTTAAAATATAAGAATTTCTCATGTAATAATTAGTAAATACTGATTTATTTAAAAGACATGGCCAATATGTAAGCTGTAGGTAAGTATTTTCCATTGTGCATGCATACTTAAATTTTTTTACTAAAATGCACAATTTAAAGGATAAAAGCTTACAGGTGGAGATAAATCATTTTAAGCCACTAATCTCACTGGAAAATCTTTTTGCTCTTTCAAATTGGAGAGGGGCAATGGAGACAAGAAAACTCAACATTCATTTGTGGAATAACAGTTTACTGAAAGCCTGGTCTGTGTCTGTTCAGAAGATACACAGATGAGCACACACAGTCCAGCCTCCAGGGGCTGACAGCAGCCTAGAGGAGCAGTGGGCAGAGAGACACACGTAAGACGCCCGTCTGGACGAAGGAGGGGACCCTGGTAATGGGTCAGGGAGATCAGGAAGCTTTCTGTAGTAATGCCTTGAGCTGAGACATAACGTGTAAAAGAAGGCACGTAAGTGAAAAGGCCAGAGAATAGCATTCCAGAAAAGAGGAACAGTGTGTGCAAAGGTACAAAGTTTCGGTGGGCAATCAAACTAAAACTGTAATTAAAATTTCAGAGGGATGGTCAATATAAAAGCAAGGTACAGCATAAATTCTGCAAAATTTTTATGCTTTCTCATCTGTTTCTTCTTTAATAAGAAATCGGTTGATATTCCTACTGTCATAGAATTTTTCTATGACTATACAAAGACTGTCTAGATTCTCTATTTATGAAAACACTTCAAAATATAGTGAAAGTGAAGTTGTTCAGTCATGTCCAACGCTTTGTGACCCCGTGGACTGTAGCCTACCAGTCTCCTCAGTCCTTGGAATTTTCCAGGCAAGAATACTGGAATGGGTTGCCATTTTCTTCTCCAGGGGATCTTCCCAACCCAGGGATCGAACCTGGGTCTCCCGCACTGCAGGCAGATGCTTTACCATCTGAGCCACCAGGGAAGTATATAGTACTATCATGCAAAACTGAACAGTTACCATTTTCCATACTGTTTGGGAAAAAAAAAAAAAAAAACTATCAAAAACAAGTAACTCTTTAAGACTCTTTAGAAAGCTATTTCTACTCTCTTCTTCAATAAAATTCTACAGCAAACAGCTTTTTGCTCAGGAGAGACTACAAAGTATGCTTTCTAAACTTTTTTCACTAATATGTATCATGTAACTGTCTTGAGCAATACTGATAATTTCAATATTACACCCTCACTCCATTCAACCAAACAAGCACTGTAACAAATATCCAACTTCAGATACTGGAGGTGGAAAGAAAAATTAAAAAAATAAAACCCAAAACAGGGATTCTTAAAATTTGGTTCTCATGATTACTCCTGAAAGTGTAGCTCAGCAGTAAAGAACCCGCCTGCCAATGCAGGAGAGGCAAGTTTGATCCCTGGGTCAGGAAGGTCCCCTGGAGAAGGAAATGGCAACTCATTCCAGTATTCCTGCCTGGAGAATCCCATGGTCAGAGAGGAGTCTGGCGGGCTACAGTCTACGGGGTTGCAAAGAGTCGGACATGACTTAGCGACTACACATGTAACAACATAAAAGGTGTCTACATAAGCACAAAAGGATTCAGATTAGTTACAAAGGTTAACTGTGACATGGAAATTACAGCTAAATTACACAGCTATGGACTAACTTCCATTAACTATTTCAGGTCTCTTTTGCTATATCCAGGCAGAAGAAAAAGAGAGAAAAAGAATTTCTTTCCCTTAAATAATTTATTCTTAAGTCCACCATATGACTATGTAAAAACAGAACCTGTAGTTCTAGAAGTCCAGGCTACACACTCATATTAGCCTTTTGCTGTATTTATTAAATGAGACAAGACGGGGACTCAAGGTGAATTCAGCATTCTGAGTAACAATTAGAAACAAGAACAGATCATTTCTTTCAACTGTGCAGTTACTGATTAATTTTCTTTGGCAGCGAAGAACTAGCCAATTCAAGTTTTTCTTCTAAAAGATAATTTCCTTCTATTTTGAATATACCAGTGTAGTTTTCTAAAAAGCATGATAGTTCAAAGATAACTGTTATCTTCACGAAAACATGTAAGAGCATTACATCGGAAAATTATATCTGAAGACAACTGAAGGCATTTTCTGACACTACCTAAAATATCCACATGTTCTGTTTATTTCTCATCACTTAATGCTTGTGGCAGGAGCCTGAATGCCATTTGATCCAATTTTTAAAAAGTCAGACAGTATTACTTACTAAAAAAATATATTCTGATTCGCTCTTCCCAATTACAATTAAAGTAAGCAAAGGAAAGCCCTCACACTACTCAGATGCTGGCAATGGCAGGGATGGACGGGAGCAACAGACAAAACAAGGGCAGATTCACTCTCTGGGAACAGAAAAAATGAAACTTCGGTTTGATGTAAGAATCACCAGGAAGTGGGAAAACTGAGGAAGGCTCCTATATAAGTGGTTTTTTTTTTGAAACCACAAGTGGCTTGCCACAATGTAAACATGGAAAGGAGTACCATGTGGAATAGTGATTAGAAAGGTGAAAGAATGACTGTTACCTGCCTTCCGTGGAGAAGACAATAAAGTAGTAAGTGTTTATCCGTGCTTTAAGGCTTGTGCTTAGTGAGAACAAACACAATTCAAGTTTAGTACAAAAGCTATTCTTTCTATTTTTATGGAAAAACACCCACTCCAGTATTCTTGCCTGGAAAATTCCATGGACAGAGGAGTCTGACCGGCTACAGTCCTGGGGTTGCAAAGAGCAGGACGCAACTGAGCATGCAAGTTCAGGTTTAAGTATCAAATAAAATTTTCATTATATATACCAGCACTAGTTGCTAAGCTGAGTCCCATATCACAACACTGACCATCAAAGGAACAGATATCTACCATAAACATCTTTTAAGGTTGTAAGATGAGTGCAAAATAAAACGTGTAATTGGTAATTTAAACGTTTGGCAACAAACGGCAAAATCAAATTTCCTTAGAAATATTTGATCTAAAGTTTTGTTTCTAAAAAGATCAACACGAAATGATACATGTTAAAAAGGTAGCAAAGTTCTATCACATCTAAGAAAACCAAGATAGAGTCTCAAATGAATTTAAAAGTTTCTCAGTGTGTCCAACTCTTTGCAACTCCATGGACTATATAGCCTACCAGGTTCCACCGTCCATGGGATGTTCCAGGCCAGAATATTGGAGTGGGTAACCTTTCCCTTCTCCAGGGATCTTCCCAACCCAGGGATCGAACTCAGTTCTTCCACATTGCAGGCGGATTCTTTACCAGCTGAACCACCAGGGAAGACAGAGTTTAGCGGATAATAACAAGAAAGTAATTATTTCAGTACCACTTCCCTGGTGGCTCAGACGGTAAAGCGTCTGCCTACAATGCGGGCAACCCAGGTTCAATCCCTGGGTTGGGAAGATATCCTGGAGAAGGAAATGGCAACCCATTCCAGTATTCTTGCTTGGAAAATCCCATGGACGGTGGAACCTGGTAGGCTACAGTCCATGGGGTCGCAGAGTCGGACACGACTGAGCAACTTCACTTCACAATTATTTCAATAACAGCAGGCAACAGGTTCCCTGGATAAGAATCTCTATTAAAAAAAAAAAAAGGCAAAAACAAAAGCAAAAAGCACACTACACCTAGACAGAAGCAGAACACAAAATTTCACAGGCTGAAATATCAATATGATCTTCGAAAGGGGTTTTAAATTTACCAGTTTTCTAAGTTTTCTCTCCCTACCAAAGCCAAAAACCCAACAGCAACAAATCTAAGGCTTTCACCAACCCAAGAAGTGAGGTTTCAAAAATAAACACGGTAGAGGGTTCTGATGTTAATAAAAGGGACATTACTAAAACTATTTCCAAAATCAAACAAAAAGTCAACTCAGACCCCACCCCTGGCTCCTGGAGGGGAGCGTGGCTTTCCCTAGTCTGTGGCGGTCGAGAACTAAACGCCCCAGCCCCAGGGAGCTGGCGGGGGAAGGTAGCGAAGGGTGAACGCTAATTTCGCCGACAATACTGTAAAATAAGCAAACTACCGCTCCTGGCCAATTAACTAAGCGCGACTCAAAGTTCCACCACGTAATTCGGGCCTGGACCTTTTTTTTTTTTTTTTTAGCAAACAACGTAATTGAAAGCAGAGTCATTTCCCTCTTGGTATTTTATTCATGCTGGAAATAACATTCAAATCGAAAAGGTAGCAAAACAAAAGAGAAAAAAAACACACACACAAGAAAATTGAGGGAAGTGGAAGCGCGCGGGACGTTTCACTGGGGTTTTTTTCCTCCTCAGGAGCCTTGCCTCTTCGGCCTGCTTTTAAATTCCCAGTCCGGCCGGACGCGGGTCGGACCCCCGAAGGCGGCCCGCGGCGCCGGGGGGTCCCACTCTCTGCGGAGGGGAGAGAGAACGCGGCTCCCGCGGCGCCGGCGGCGGCCGGGCGCGCGGAGCGGCGGAGAGTGGACTCCACTCGGGACCGAGTCGGGGGCTCCCGGCGGGCGGGCGGCTCCTCAG
>SJYV01020146.1:0-69645 GCA_006410875.1 Neotragus pygmaeus
AAAACTGGAAGAACAAGGAAAAATTATAAAAACAGATAATTAGGCAGGGAAAGAAAAATAATACATGTGTAGACCAACATATTTTATTTAAAAGTGACTCAAATATTCAACGAGTCTAAAATCTGTATATAAAAAAAGTAACTCTGGTCCATAGTCAACAACATTATTAATGTACTTAATAACAGAGGTCAAACAAAGGACATCAGCCAGGAAGCAATGTACTTCAGGGGATCTGCCCTAGGGAGCTCCACCTCCCTACAACTGTACAGTTCTAGAAGTCTGTGCATAGGTGGTTTTCCTAGACCACCCAAAGCTTTCCACAGATCTCAGATGGATAGATGACCTAAAAAAGCTAAGAGTTACTCATCTAAGACTGTAAGTTTCCAACATTCCTAATATTAATTTTCCTTGACAATGAACAACAATAAGAAAACAAGCTAAACACTTAAGAATAAGGTTAAAACAGGCTATCATAAAACTCAGTGGAAATTTTTTTTTACAGCATAAGAGAAATACACTGTATTCTCTTTGAAAGTTGTAAATTTGAAAATCTAAAGTTTTATGACAGTAAACTAGCTTCACAAAACAGATGTGGTTGCCTACGCCATTTAATCAATTCAAGTCACATTCCTAGAAGACAATATAGCCATCTGATGAGTTCAGCGTCAATGGAATGAGCCAAATCCACACAACAGCATTTTACAAAAATAATCAGTGGTTTAAAGCAGGGCATGTGCAAAATTCCTGAAATAACACATACATAATTCACTGCCAAACTCAGATCAATTCAAAATCTGCAGAGGCAAGAAGCATTATTACGGCTCTGAAACCCATATTCAGTAAGGCTGTGTTCAGAAAAGTTTCATTTCAATTTCAAGAAAGTAAATGACTAGAGAAGTTCAATAATGATTTTGGCAGATATCAGTATCCCTCGTTCAAAGCAGAAAAATTTTACACAGCTCAAGATTCTTTAAAAGATAAAGAAAAGCACCAATTTATAGAACCTGAGTCTGAATTTAAGGAGAAAATGTCACCTACTTGAGAAATATAACACTGCATCCTCTCAAATATTACAACCATCTAGACAACAGAAGCAAAAGAGCACAACGGAAAAGGAAGGAGAACGCACAACCTTATTAGAGGTCAGGCTGTCCTTCTGGCTCAGACACCAGCAAACTGTAAGCCTTAGAGCAAGTTACTTTACCTCTTCATGCCTTGGTTTACTCAACAAAGTATTAGCAAACTGAATCCAAATACCAGATAAAAAAAGATCACACACACGGTCACGTGGCATTCATCCCAAGTTCACAAGGATGGTTCAACACATGCAAACCAATCAATGTGATACATCACATAAACAAAAGACAAAAACCACATGGTCATCTCAATAGGCGCAGGAGAAGCGTGTGACAAAATTCAACATCCATTCATGAGAAAAATTCTTGCCAAAGTGGGTACAGAGGAAACGTATCTCAAAACAACAGAAGTTATTTATGACAAACCCACAGAGAATGCAATACCAGTGGTGAAAAGTTGAAAGTCTTCCTGCTAAAATCTGGAACAAGACAAGGATGCCCACTCTCATCACGTCTCTTCAATATAGTATTGTAAATCCTAGCCACAGTAATCAGATAAGAAAAAGAACAAAAGGTATCCAGATGGAAAGGAAAGAGGTAAAACTGTCATTACATGCAGATGATACAATATGATATATAGAACACCCTAAAGACTCTTATTCCTTGGAAGAAAAGTTATGACCAACCTAGATTGCATATTGAAAAGCATAGACATTACTTTGCCGACTAAGGTCTGTCTACTCAAGGCTATGGTTTTTCCAGTGGTCATGTATGGATGTGAGAGTTGGACTGTGAAGAAAGCTGAGGGCTGAAGAATTGATGCTTTTGAACTGTGGTGTTGGAGAAGACTCATAAGAGTCCCTTGGAGTGCAAAGAGATCCAACCAGTCCATTCTGAAGGAGATCAATCCTGGGATTTCTTTGGAAGGAAATGATGCTGAAGCTGAAACTCCAGTACTTTGACCACCTCATGCGAAGAGTTGGCTTACTGGAAAAGACTCTGATGCTGGGAGGGACTGGGGGCAGGAGGAGAAGGGGACGACATAGGATGAGATGGCTGGATGGCATCACCGACTCGATGGACGTGAGTTTGAGTGAACTCTGGGAGTTGGTGATGGACAGGGAGGCCTGGCGTGCTGCGATTCATGGAGCTGCAAAGAGTCGGATACGACTGAGCGACTGAACTGAACTGAACTGAAAGACTCCATACAAAAACTACTAGAACTGATAAATGATGAATTCAACAGAGTAGCGGGACACAAGATTAATATACAGAAATTGGCTGCATTTCTTCACACCAGAAATGAAATATTAGAAAGGGAATGTTTTTTTAAAAGTACCTTTTAAACTAACAGGCTCCAAAATAAAATACTTAGGAATAAACCTCATCAAGGAGGTAGAAGACTCATGCACTGAGAAGTATAAAACATTAATTAAGGAAACTGAGGGGGTGTGCTCACTCAGTCATGTCCAACTCTTTGCAACCCTATGGATTGTAGCCCGCCAGGCTCCTCTGTCCATGAGATTCTCCCAGGAAGAATACTGGGATGGGTGCCATTTCCTCCTCCAGGGGATCTTCCTGACCCAGGGGCTGAACCTGCATATCTCACATATTCTGCACTGGCAGGTAGATTCTTTACCATTAGAGCCACCTGGGAAGCCCAAGGAAACTGAAGTGATTCAAAGAAATGGAAAGATATCCCATGCTCTTGGGCTGTAAGAATTAATATTGTCAAAATGGCCATACCACCCAGTCTACAGATTTACTGCAATCAATATCAAATTACCCATGACCTTTTACAAAGAACTAAAATTCACATGGAACCATAAAAGACCCAGAATTGGTGAAGTAATCCTGAAAAAAAAAAAGCAGGAAGCATAACCATCCCAGGCTTCAGACAACACTATAAAGCTGTGAGAATCCAAACAGCATGATATTTGCACAAAAAACAGACATATGGATCAGTGGGACAGAATAGAGCCCAGAAATAAACCCACACAGTCAATTAATCTTTAACAGTGGAGGCAGGAATATATAATGGGAAAGAGTCTCTTCAGCAAATGGAGTTCTACACCCACATGTAAATCAATGAGGTGAGAACACACTCACCACACACAAAGATAAACTCAAAATGGCTTGAAGACCTCAACATAAGACCTGACACTATAAAACTCCTAGAAGACAACAGAGGCCAAACATTCTCTGACATAAATCACACCAATGTTTTCTTAACGTTAGTCTTCCAAAGCAACAGAAATAAAAACAAAAATAAACAAATGGGTAATCAAATTCACAAACTTTTTCACAGCAAAGGAAACCATAAACAAAATGAAAGACAACCAACAGAATGGGGGCAAACACTTGCAAACTTTGGCAACTACCAAGAGCTTAATTTCCAAAATATACAATACAAACAGCTCATACAACTGGACAACAACAAAAATAACCTCATCAAAAAAGAAGACAGAAGACCTAAGTAGACATTTCTCCAAAGAAGAAATACAGATGGCCAATAGGCCCATGAAAAGATGCTCAACACTGCTAACCATCAGAGAAATGCCAATCAAAACTACAATGAAGAATCACCTCACACTGGCCAAAATGACTATAATTTTAAAAATCTACAAATAACAAATGCTGGAGAAAGTGAAGAGAAAAGGAAACCCTCCTATACTGCTGGTGGGGATGTAAATTGGTGCAGGCCCTACTGAAGACAGTATGGAGGTTCCTCAGAAAACTAAAGAGAGAATTACCGTATGATCCAGCAATCCCACTCCTGATCATCATGTGTGTGCACTCAGTCACATCTGACTCTTTGTGACCCCATGGCCTACAGACCACCAGGCTCCTCTGTCCATGGGATTTCCCAGGCAAAAATACTAGAATGGGTTGCCCTTTCCTTCTCCAGTGGATCTTTCTGACCCAGGGATCAAACCTGCTTCTGCATTGGCAGATGTGTTACCACTGAGCTACTACTCAGCCATAAAAAAGAATGAAATAATGCCGTCTGCAGCAGTCTGGATGCAGCTAGAGATTATATGCTAAGTGAAGCTAGAAAGAGACAAACACTGTATGACATCACTTAATGTGCGACACAAACGGAACCTGACGATGAAACAGAAACAGAATGAGGACGCAGAAAACAGACTGCTAGCTGCCAATGGAGTCAGCTGTGGGAGAAGGAGGGACTAAGAGTTTGGGATTAGTAGATGCAAACTAGTATATACAGGATTGATAAACAAGCTCCTGCTGTACAGCACAGGGAACTATATTCAATGTCCTGTGATAAACCATACTGGAAAACAATATGAAAAAGAATGCATACATAACTGAGTTGCTCTGCTGTTCAGCAGAAACACAACATTGTAATTCAAATACACTTCAATAAAAATAAATTTAAAACAAATAAACTGCCTGAAGCTGTGATGCCCAAGGAACCTCTTAATCTCCCCTAACAACCACCAACTCTTAACCACCCATAGGCTCAAGCCTTCCTTAAAAGACAATTTTAATGCTTTAGGAAATTTTAAATTTCTTCTCACAAAAGGCATGGCAGTAAACACTACAGTCTCAAAAATGTAAAAACATCTGGCAAAAAAAGGACAAAAGAAAGAAATTACAAAGGTTTACAAAAGCACTGCTGTTCAGGACCCAATGCTAAACATACCTGGAAACTAGAGCAATTAACTTTGCTAAAACTAATTAGATCTGATTCATGATTGTTTTCCACAGAAATCTATGTAGAACCTGTAGCCTGAGTTTCCTCACCTGCCAAGTTGTATGTATATTTAGGGGATGGGAATGAGTATGCACTAAAATCAGCAGCTTTCAAAACACGTTTCTCTGAACTCTCAGGTCCTGTGAAAGTGCCTCACAGGTCTCAGGACAAATATCTTCACACCACCTTCAAGCAGGCAACCCAGTTGTATTGCTTTATGTATGATCTGGTTTTACATTAAAGTAAAATCACGTAAGGATTCCATGTAAGATTCTTACAACTAAGTTCTGGTTACAAATGTTGGCAAAGTGAAGTGGCTCAGTCGTGTCCGACTCTTTGCAACCCCATGGACCATAGCCTACCAGGCTCCTTCATCCATGGGATTTTCCAAGCAAGAGTACTGGAGTGGGTTGCCATTTCCTTCGTTCTTAAAGCTCTGACACTCTGTGAGTTGATGGCTATCATTTTGAAATGGAATTTAACAGTAAAATGGGATTTGCTTTATAGAAACTTGCTTGTGCTACAGATTCAATGACAGATTACATCTATTTAATACTACATTTATCCCCACCTCAGGACAAAGGTGACATCTAAAATGGTATCTTCATGAAGTTTTAGAGGGAAATACCAGAAAACTGACGAGAAAGTCAGATACAGAAATGCATTTTTAATTCATCCATGTCTCTTTTAAGAACTTCAATGTGATTACAATCATAAATCCCTGCAATTCAATTATTGCTAAAGTTAGTGTTAACTTACAAATGAGTTGCTTTGAATTTCTTCAAAAAAAAAAACCCACATATGAAAGGAAGAATAAACAGAAATTCCCTGCACTGACAGATTTTAGTTTTTTCTTTCAACTAGTCAGAGGCAAAGGAAGGGCCACTGTAATGTAGTAAATGGCATTTTGCAAAGGCTAGAATGTGAACTGCTGGCACAGTGAAACTGGTGAAAGGGAGCTGTCATTTCACTTGCAAACAAGCTTCACTAGCAGACTGTTTATGATTTTTTTGCTATTGTTTATTTCTTTCTACCTGTTGCCAGAAATATAGAAACTTTCCTGAAGCTACTGTTTTAAAAGTTGGTTTGTTTTAATCAAAAATGGACACAAAAATAAAAACCAGCCAATTGCTAGAGCTGGTAGTAGATGTGAAGAGGTCCAAGGAATGACTAGTGTTAGCCAAAAATACAAGAGAGGAAAGTCATTGGTGACCACTCAGAAGTGAACCAGTGACCCATGTGCTCAGTTAGAAATAAGAAAAAGCCATCTGCAGGATTATTTTTGGTGAGTGGACCAGGCAGGACAAAAATTATACTTTATGGAGGAAAATTCTGTCATAACGGTATATTATTAAAAAAAATTTTTTTTAAGTGGGACTTTTTTTTGAAGAAGGCTTCAAGATGTACCTCTCTCAAATAGATTTTATAGACCACAATCTTAAAATTTGTCTACTTTGACAGAGAAGAGAACTTAACAGAAACTAACTTAGCATAAAACCCTAGTGATTTGGACCAGCTGCTCAAGAGTCATGAGCAGCCAGATGTAAAGTGAATTGCTGCACTCTGCTATCATCTGCAATAGGAGAATCTGAAAGGGCTTTCCTGACAAGGAAAGACTGTTGTCTCAGGAGCCACGCTGCAGACGGCTCAAACCAGCTCTCCTGGCAAACCTCTTTTTCAGTGTAGATGCATGTTCTGAGTCCCAAATGAAAACATTTAGCCAAAAACCTTGTCTCTAGTATGTGTCCTGGAGTCTGACTGCTGCCATGACTTTTAACATAGAACCCTGCTTCATTCACCACTAAATGCTCTCCTAGTTACAACCCATTTCTTTCCATTTTACTTTCCACTATGTGTATCTTCCTTTGGTCCACCCCTTCTTTGTTTTAACCCACTGTATTTCCTATACCTGGCTGCTGCTCATAATCCCAAACTTCCCTTGTTTTGTGTGTGTGGATGCCAGCTTGCTATCTTACTTTCATAAACTAATCCAGTCAGGGTCCAAGACAAATTGGCAGCAGACAAGACATGATCCCTTTTGGAATATATGAAAGGGCTTAGATGAGAGAATAGGCGTAATATCACTGCCAAGAGAAAGGAGCGGTGTGCGCTAATGTGGTGATCACAGCAGGTGCGCGCTCACAACCACCAGTTCCTTGCCATCCCTCTCATGGTGGCACCAGGACACCATCAGGGAGTGGAAAGGGAGCCCTCACTCTCAACAGCACGTGGCCTCCGACAATAGCCCAGCTACAAAAACGACCCAGAAGCCATCTCACACAGGTTTTTACTGACTGAAAATAAGACAAGAAACATCAAGAAGGATGACAACTGCAACTGCAACTGACTGAAACAATCTGTTTAAATCCTTGAGTTGAAAACATTCAAAAATAAAAACTCACAGGTCAGTTTCTGAACAACAGTTGACTATCACTCCTTAAACTAAAGAATTTTCTTCAAATACTAGTCTTATTACACCTGCCATTTCAGTAATAAGATTTAAATGTTCTATTCATAGGGAAATGGAAGCAAAACTAATTTGCATACTCTGCATGAAGAGTAAAGCATCAGAAAAAAATAAAAAGAAATAGCATTATCTGGTCAAAGCTGCGATATAAAAGATGGAAATGTTAAACCCCTCTCCCTCCACAAGAGCCGTGATGTGTATTTTATGCATCCCAATCAGCATTTTTGTATATATATATGTCCTGACTTTTAAATCTATGCAAGAATCATCAACGATTGAGTAGAGTTCTGAGAATCTCATAGTTTTTTAAACTGCCAACACTTTAGGTACTTATTACCAGCTGACTTTAAATACTGCAAGGATACAGAGTGGACAAGACTTTGAAGTTTCTGATTCCAAAGGATAAATTACAAACCAAGGAGATAAACCACTATGTTCAACATCATTTAAGAACTTCTATTTTGGACTAAACCAGAACCCTAAGGTCACACTGAGGAAATATTTTTATACTGTCCTCAGAAAAATCACACAAGCTAGAGTTTATTCCTCTTGAACTTTATGGTTTTGCTTTAAAAACAAACAAACAAACAAAAAAAACTTTCTACTAAAACTGTGCCACATTATTGACCTCAGGACATTTCTGATGCCTTGTCTAGCTATAACCAAGACCATCTCACACTTTTTTCAAACTGTGATTCAAAGGGGGAAAAAAAAACGCTCTTTACTCAGTTTACATAACTGGAGTATGTAAATCCAACTATCCTCTACCATGCTTTCCTTCCTAAGTATTTGTCTTAATATTCTTCACTGCTTCCTATCAACTGCTGAGCGAGTAGTCAGATAACTATTAGGGCCAAACTCCTACCACAGTGAGGTTTGTTCCAGACCTACTTACATGGTCCCAAAGCCAAAATAAAACCAAGATGATACTTCCTCAAATGATACAGAGTCCTCCAGCTGTGGTAAGCCCTGAAGATTTTCAAGCGGTTCTACTATAATCTGGGCTCTTAATGCTAATAACACTTTACCATGGAATCACCAAAATGATGGTTCCTCCTGAAATGCTCTTCTAAAAACACACTAGGAAAGTTAAAACAATTCTAAAAACTCTAAGAAAGTTAACTATTTTCCCCCTAAATTTCTCTAATGTTTTGGGCAGTCAACTGCCACAAACTACACTAAGCCAATTTGAGTGAAAAAAAACTCAACTGCTTTTCTTTCCCATTTCAACTTATATGTTACATGAGATACAGCAGCTTGGGAGGGAGGGCAGGTAGCTTCAGACTAAAGAATAAGGCTTGTAAGTATGATGAGTTAGCAGAGGCTCCTCGAAATGAATTCCAGTCACCCCAAAAGCATATAGGCATTCTCTAAAAGACATTCAAAGGATGAGAATCTTCAGCGAAATCATTTAAGGACAGGATGAAAGTGACACTGCACACGTGGATCTTCAGCTACACAGAAGGAAAGGAGACTACTTTGAAATACTGCCACATTTACATTCTCAAGAAAATCAGAAAAATCACAAAGCATACGGTATGAATAACATTCTTACTTCTCCCAGACCTCTGAGGGCATTGAATACACGCTTACTGAGTGAATTGCCTTATTTTATGCAATAAGCTGAAATAAGGTGGCCAACAGGGTAGCCACATAGGGCAACTAAGCACGTATCATAGCTCTTTAAATATCTTTCTACCATTTCTCCAAAACAGAATAAACATCCCCAAATTAATCTTAGAACGTTACCAACATATACTCACATAACATTTCTATAACGGTATGAAGTGAAGTGAAGTGAAGTCACTCAGTCTTGTCCGACTCTTTGCGACCCCGTGGACTGTAGCCCACCAGGCTCCTCGGTCCATGGGGTTCTCCAGGCAAAAATACTGGAGTGGGTTGCCATTTCCTTCTCCAGGGTATCTTCCCAACCCAGGGATCGAACCCAGGTCTCCTGCACTGCAGGCAGACGCTCTAACCTCTGAGCCACCAGGGAAGCCCTATAACGGTATAGTTCAGCCCTAAAGTGTAACCACAGGTCTTTCAGGGAAAATGTGTATGTTCTGTACAGCACCTAATACTCTGTTCACAAAGGGACAACAAAAAAGCCACCAAAGATTCTAAAATCCAAAACTGGCACAGTTGTATCTACCACATTTATATCTGCCCACAAGCAGAAATGCACAAAAATAAGCTTCCATAAATCATGCCTGGGTTTAGGAAAAATGTAAACTAGCAAGATCACAAAGAAAGAAACCTCTAACTAAAGCTAATGCAAATGGAGAGGCATTTATAAATGAAAGCTCATCAGGAGATCAAGATAAATCATGTGAAAAGCAGATGCTGAAAAGCACTGTTAGGTTTACCACCTGAAGCTGTCAACTTGAAGAGCCTAAGAAAATCATCAAGAAAACTAATCCCCTGCATAGTAAATAAGTTCACCACCATTTCAAAAAGGAAGTAAGGGAGGAAAGAATAAAAGAGGACAGGCCAAGGGAGGACTTAAGGAAAACTTCCAGACACCCTTATTAAAGCTCCCAGTCAGATGAGAAAAAACTTTCTACCCCATTCCTGCTCAATGTTCTTCTGTTAGAACACTATAGTGCCTCCTCAAGGTGGTATTTCTGCCCTTTCCAACCATTGCTGGTTTTCCCACATAGCAGAACTGCTAATCAGACCTTCCATAGCGATGAAAAGGTCTCCACTATCCAACAGGGTGGACAACTAGGCACCTTAATGTGTCATGTGACAGAGGATCTGAGTTTTTCATTTTATTTAATATTAATTAATTTAACTTAAACAGTCACATGTGAAGTGGCTGCCGTGCCAAATAATGCAACTCTCAAGTCAAAGTAATTTGATACTTTATTATTGAAAAGTTTTACTGATAAAAATGTACCTTTTAAGGTGGCTGACTGATTCAAACAGGTGTATGAACTCAGGGGGCAAAAAAATTTTTCTTGAATACATTCCTATACATCTCAGTCACACAGGGTCCTCTCTACTGAAAGGCATATTCCGAAACTGCTCTATTTATACTTTAAGACAGCCAAATTTTGGAGTTAGGAATAATTTTTATGACATGCACGAAAGGTAAGTGACAGAAGAAATACAGTACAAAAATAAATCTAGAAAGTTCCAAAATTTTTCTTAGTTTAACTTTTAAAAAGTAGCAGGAATTCCCTGACAGTCCAGTGGCTGGACACTTCCTGCCGAGGGGCAGGGGTCAAGGGGTAGGGTTTAATTCCAGGTGGGAAAACTAAAATCCCCCTAAGCCGTGGTGTGGCCAAAAACAAGTAGCTACTTATCACAGGTCCCAAACTACTAATCACTACATCCCTATTAAAAAGTTTTCTTCTCAATTACTACTATATCATATTTTAATCTTACATGTATCATATTTTAACCTTTAATTACATTCAATTTTAAAACTTTATTATACATGACTGTGTTAGGTAGCATTTCCTAAGAATACTGTGACATATTCTTATAAAGCAACATGAAAACAGGACTATAGTAGCTCAATAAATAACTGAAATAAGTTAAAATAATGAAAAACAGCCTTTTAAAATGCTTACTAAGTATATATGTACCACTTTCCCCGGGGAAGCCAAATCTACTAATCATATTATACCTCTGTAATTAAATGTTAAAAGTTTGCAAGTAACCTCCTCTTAGAAACCCATGAGATTAAGCTAATTGTTTAATAATGATATTAAGTTAATTTTTATAAATTATTAAAATTGATACTATTATTACTTCCCTATCTGAACAAATATAAGTCAAGAAGAATACATTTTCTCATGGGAAACCATCAAAACTTCTAAGAACCAGAGAATCTGACCCCACAATTTTCTGGTCTTTTCAGCAGAGTGTACTATGATGCTATTTCTTATAACTTGGTTTTTCTACTAGAAAGAGATTTTTTAACCCAAACAGTTACAGATAGTTAAAATTATTCCATAAATACAGTACATAAGGAGCATGTTAATAAAATCTAGTTTTCCAATTTAACATGGTATTCAAACTTCACTTCCTGCAGCTCATATAGCCAAAACAAACGCACATACATTCACATGCACACAACTTTAACCAGCCTAAGCAAAACACATGTACAGAAAACAAAATAAAATATGTTCTGCCCTAATGATCAAATTATACTTTAAAAAAAGGCTTTCTATATTATCAGGAAACTCAAGTGATTCCTAAAAATACATAGTTCTTACAGACAACAAAACTACTTGCAGAAAGGACACTGAGAGAATTACAACATACATTACCACCTTCCTTTTGAAACTAAAAATTCCAGTACAATCTCAGAAAATCAAGAGTAATGCTCAAGGCNCTCAAGTGATTCCTAAAAATACATAGTTCTTACAGACAACAAAACTACTTGCAGAAAGGACACTGAGAGAATTACAACATACATTACCACCTTCCTTTTGAAACTAAAAATTCCAGTACAATCTCAGAAAATCAAGAGTAATGCTCAAGGCAACTCCTTGACGTGCTGCCATTAGATCAAGGAGACTGTCTTCTGAGATGTTGCTATGGCAATCAGCAATGGCTATCCTAAAAAGAAAAAAGCAACTAAGACCGTTAATTATAGTCTCAATACTAGCATCCAAAATCAAATCCAATACTGGAAGAAAAAGCATGTTGTAAATGAAGCACAAAGCCTACTGTTCCCATCATTTGTGTGGCCTGATGAACTTTTACAGTTTAAATTTTACTTTTCAATAAACCAAGAAGGTTTTCTTCCCACCAATTAATTCCCTTTCACAAGGACGCAGGGACCAATGGACCGAGAGATGGACAGCAAAAGAAGAGGAAAGGGAGACCTCCCAGCTATATAAAAACAACTTCTGCTTCCAAATCAAAGGCAAAAACAAGTATGGGAGGCAAATCTTTTAGAACTAAAAAATAAACACTAAAAGTATTTGCAAGTTTCTCCTGGAGTACAGGTTATTTCCCCTAACATTTTGCAACTATTCTTCCAAATTCCTAAATTTGATGCTTCTGATTTATTTGCACATAATGATCACTACCAAACAAAAGATCCTTTATTTCAAAGGGTACTAGTGAAGACTAAATTTAGTTACAAGGTAGAAAAAGCCAAGAAAAGCTCATTAGCCCAGAATTTAAAGTTTATATCTAGGAAACAAAGCATCACATCCATCCTGTATAGATTCTATCGGTTACCCCCAGCCCCGCCTCAACACCCCTTAAGGGAAAACAAAAACAAAACTGGAGGTACCTTTACCTCACAGAGTAAAACATAGGATTCCTTAGAGATGTGAACAACTCTACTAGATACAAAGTTCTGATTTCTTCCCCCTAATCAACAGATCAGGTTAAATAACAACTAAATATAATATCCTCCTGCCAGTATGTTGCAGTCATGGTAACAACACAACAGCAAAATACTAAGCTGTTTCTTTCCCATCTGACTCATCTTGTTATGTAATAACTCAGTTCTGAGAGTCAAGAGCCATTTAATGAAACTGGAATTACTTACAAAGAAACCATCTATCTTCTCTTAAGACCATCAAATGATCTTTAAAAAAAAAAAAAAAAAACCCAAAAGGAAAAGGAAAAATAGCTTTGCAATATCTATTTCAAAGGTGTGAAGCTAGATCAGATATTTTCAAAATATTAACTAAAAACTGATTAACCCCAAATCAAAATTTCAGTATTTATAATCATCCCAAATCTGGATGAAATGTAAGTAACACTAAAATTTCCCCCCATTCAGGCACCCACAATATCTAAGGAAAACATGGTTTCCAGAAACAGTTTCTTTCTCTTGGTTTCCTATCAAACAACTTAAATAGGAATAAGTAATAATGGTTAGCTCAAAATCACTTTATCAATTTGTGCAAAAAGAAAATACAACAGCCCAGACCACATTATAACTAAAACCCTTGGAGGAAAAACGCACACACACATAACTTTTAATCTAACTCATTGTGATTTCTATAAAGTGACCCCAAAGTGTATCTGATCAGCTTAGCTCTGCACTACTTTATCAGCAAAAAATATCCTCATACATAATAATTTTTGCTGCCCAACAGATAATGCCTTTATTGGATTGACCAACTATATTTAGGCTGCCTCAATTGAAAATGTATACCCACCAATCTAGCCTCATAAAACTATCAAATAGTGTATCCTAATATTTCTGGGGCACTCTTAATTTTACAAATTATCAAAATCTACATAAAAATTTCAAAGGGTATCATTATATATGTACAAACTGAATAATAGATTAATTTTTTAAGTGTTCCAATAAAAATGTTTCAAGGGCAGAGGGTGGTTTAAAATATTTTATTTTTGCTTTAGCTACGCTCAATAGTATATTATAATACAATCTTTGTTCTCTTTCACTCACAAATGATGTTGTCTATGAAAATCAATACTTCCTTTAAGTGAACATTCCCTAACACCGTTCTTTCAGAAATGACAAAATCATATTTACAGGCTCTTTTTCTCAGCAATCTTAGAGAAATCTGTCACCTTGCATTTCATATAACTTTCAGTGGCTTTGCCCACCAAGAGATAAAGCCAACGAAGCCTTACACAATCTGATTCCTTTCTATCTTTTCAGCCTCAACCACCCTCCCCTATCCAGTCACCTCTTCTACCACGTATTCTGCAAGCCCTGAACATCCGCAATTAACTCAACCTCAATTCAACTTCTCCTGCCCTGTTAAAAATGCAAAAACCTAAAAAATGCTGAGATCGTATCTCACTTTTAGATCCACAATGCTTAACTCAGTATTTAGCAAAGAGGAACAAATCAACAAATTAAAACACACATAAATTCAATATTAAGAAATCAAAAAGCCAGATTAAAATACACAAACATGCTATTTAATGGCTCTCGGATTTCACCAAGAATGATGGAACAGACTTCTAATATTCTCCTTGCCATCAACTTCCTTCCTCTAATTTATGTAACACACTGCAGTCCAGATTAATCCTTCTAACTGCTCAGGATTCTGAAAAGATCCTGCTAATGATCTACTGAATGGTGCTAATTGCCTTAACCCACTATTCAAGGTCCCCTATTATTTGAACTACCTTTCCAATCTTATTTCTTCCTCTTTTCCTTATCACTCCCTTCTCCATCAGTTCAGTTCAGTTCAGTTGCTCAGTCGCATCGACTCTTTGCGAACCCATGGACTGTAGAAACACCAGGCTTCCCTGTCCATCACCAACTCCTGGAGCTTGCTCAAACTCATGTCCATCAAGTTGGTGACGCCATCCAACCATCTTATCCTTTGTCATCACCTTCTCCTCCTGTCCTCAATCTTTCCCAGCATCAGGGTCTTTTCTAATGAATGAGTCAGTTCTTCTCAACAGCCAAGCTGAAATCCCAGCTATGACCAAACTTACTTCTCTACCATGCCTTTATCCTTGGTTAATCACTTTCACTAGATTATCTTCTCTTCTTCTAGCCCCTGAAAGTCACATGTCCCAAATCAACTTTCTAAAACATTTTTTTTAAACTGGTCAAGGTAAGAAGCACACAGCCATGAATCCATCCTCTTGCATTCCATACCTAACAAACATTCCATTCAATTTAAGAGAATTACAGCTAGTAGCTTGAGAGATGGGAACAGTAGCAAAGACCAACATGTTATTTCTATGTCTAATTTCACAATGAAAATCCCCAACAAAGATGTAACTAACTAGCAAGGAGATATGGTATGTGGAATACACAAAAACATGTCATAAATAATATATGACAGCAAATTTCATAATAAGGACAGGAAACTTTCAGCAAAATCCCATTTGTCTTCCACATGAAGAAAGTTTTAATATTCTGACATTTTTAACAAACCGAGTAACTTGAGAAGGCAATGGCAACCCATTCCAGTACTCTTGCCTAGAAAATCCCATGGGCAGAGGAGCCTGGTAGGCNATGCCCTGGAGAAGGAAATGGCAACCCACTCCAGTGTTCTTGCCTGGGAAATCCCAGGGACTGAGGAGCCTGTGTGCTTCAGTCCGTAGGGTTGCAAAGAGTTGGATAGGACTGAGCATGCAAGCATGCACACACCCAGATACCTACAAGTGTTAGACAGGCAACAGCAGCAACTTTCTTATTCTTATGCATTTAAAAGCAAAAGAGTTTTCTATTCACAAGCCTCATGAAGACCCAGTTCTAGTGCACAGAAACAAAGTTATAGGTGATGACAATAGTCAAATGGAGAATATTTTAGGCATGAATACAGCAGAACTTCCATTCTCTCTAATTTCTGCAATGCATTGCATTATCTGACATCAAAGGCTGTTCTTTGGTAGGAGCCAAATATAGCTTTAAAAGAACCACAAAAGTGAGATTGTGGCTTCCCTCCTCAAGGTTTCATTTTCCAAATACAAAATTTCCTTTTCTTTCCTCTTGAAATATTTTGAAGAATGTTGCTTGTAATAATTAAATTTCCTTAAACAGCTCTTTCTTCTCACTTTCCAGTTCCATCACAAACCTCCTCCACCAACCCCTCCCACTTCAGTCTTCCTCTCGAAAGTTTTTTCTGGTTATCTGGAGCCACATAACCTCCTCCCTAGTCTTACCTCTTTTTACAATTACTTCTGATGGGGACTGTGTCTGATAGCTCCAGGTTTTTTGTGGGGTTAATATAGTATTGCCTCAACAAAACTTTAAGTTCCTTGAGATAAAGTAACAAAGCCAAAGTTTTTTTGAAGGATCTATGATATTTAGCTATGATAACAAATGATAAACCCAAATTGAATTAAAATTTCCTTTCTTTGAAAGTTAAACCTCCATGAAATTCTCAGGTCAGGTCTCTGAGTGTCATTAAAATACTTTGAATAAAGTTTGAAACGAGGCCTTTTGCATAATCTGTAACCTTAGCTTTTACTCCAGCTGTGGTAGAATGATACCCAACCTTCCCTCCTTTTAGTAATGATCACTTTTGACCGTATGTTGTCAGGACCAGCCAACGCAGATCAGCCAAGATGGAAGCAGTGGTATATAAGAAAATTGTCTCCTTTCATAATAAAATCATATATCAAAAATACCTTAGAAAATCCAGATCATCCAAGATTGGCAGTCTCTGGGAGAACAAAAAAGAAATGTAGACAATATGAGTGAAAACTGAGACTGAGGAAGTCTAGGGAGAGAATATTCTTCCTCAAGAACAAGAAGGGATTTGTGGCTTTTGATTGGTGACATGATTACAATACCCTGGATACTTTCGGAAATGTGTTCGATATGCTTTGCTTTCATAGTGCCTGGTGGCCACAGGTCAGGAGTGCTAAAATCCGGGCAGCGTGTAAAGGCAAACCTAATAAAGTGTTGTCTGGGCCCAAATGCCCACAGTTCCTGTCCAGAAATACTACAGCTTGACTGTGGTGGAGAGGTTTCATGGTCTATTCCCTGCTTAAGGGAAGGATTCCTCCACACTCTCCACATCTGCTGGGCCATATTACATGCACAGTTCAGTTCAGTTCAGTCACTCAGTCATGTCTGACTCTTTGCAACCCCATGGACTGCAGCACACCAGTCTTCCCTGTCCATCACAAATTCCCAGAGCTTACTCAAACTCATGTCCATCAGTCNCAGAGTCAGACACGACTCTTCTCTAGCAGTAACTTGAGAAGTCTTAACCTTTAGCTTTACAGAATATTCATTGAAGACACTCATTCAATTGGCTTGACATGTCTGCTCTCACCCTCTGAAGGTTGTCACAATCCAAAAAGACACTGCAACATATGAACAAGTCTAAGAAGCTGCCTGGGCACCCATCTATCCAGATAAAAACATAACGACCTAGAAGTACTACCCATACTAGAGCATTTATAAAACTGTACTGAGTACTTATCTAACTGTCCCACAAAGAATAAATCTGAGAGATCAAGAAGTTCAACTTATCAGTGAAGGCCAAATATTATCTGGCTCATGTTCATACATGAAGATTGAACAAACAAAAAGCAAGAGTAAACAAAACTCACTGAAACCTCACAAGTTCCTGAGAATTATATAAAAATAAGATGATCTAAACTCAAATTTTCATTCATTAAGTTCTAGGGAAATGAACAACAAATTATCTATGTATGGAAGGCAATAACCATGTCATCCCCAGCACACAGGACAGTACCGAGCACTCAAAAATGTTTGCTGAAATGAATTCCATACTTTCCTCCTCCTCCAAGTATAAGAAATATAAAGAGATTTGCTAAAATAACTGTCTAATTAGCCTTTTTCTAATTAAACCTTTGCTGGGTCATTTTAGGAGATATATAATTTTATTTTAATCCAGTAGTATATGGTGATCAAATTTACCTCAAATAACACTTTTTTAAAGCTAAAACACAGAATAAAAGATGGAATTTTACTTTTTTTTCTAACTTTCCTTAATAGTGCCCTTGATCTTAACCTGAATCTATTCTATACGCTAAAAAAGTCTCTTTAAATCTATTATTCAGTACATTAGGCAATTACAATCCACTCAATATTACTTCCCTGGTGGCTCAGACAATAAAGCCACAATGTCTGCCTACAATGCGGGAGATCCCGGTTCTATCCCTGGGTCAGGAAGATCCTCTGGAGAAGATCCACTCCAGTACTCTTGCCTGGAAAATCCCATGGACCAAGGAATGTGGTAGGCTACAGTCCATGGGGTCCCAAAGAGTTGGACACGACTGAGCTACTGAACTGAACTGAAATGAAATATAACCATGTCAGGGTCAGTTTTTACTCTGTTCAAAATATTAGGCACTTGAAGACAACTCCTGCAATGCCAACAATTATAATCATGTCAACTAGCCAACATTTATAACAAAAATATGCTTTTTACATCCAACATGCCTTTATCCTAACTCTGGAATTCACAGTTTGGTACTCTGTGTACTTTTTGGCATTTTCCAGAAATTCAGTCTCCAGAAAACAGTTTCATACTTAACACACCAGGATTTTTTTTAATGACATTAACACCACACTTCTGAGAAAATAATGAAGTTGTTAAAGACTCTCTAATATCAAATTTCTTCTCTAAATAACCCAAGACAAAATTCAGTAGAGTACTTACCAACATTTTGCAAAGCAGTTAAGACTAGCAGTTAAATATTCTAATGCTGGTTTTACCAAAGAACTGACTACATTTAGAATTTCATAGTAATTTTAATTTTCTTCACTATTTTCAGAAATCAAAAAGCCCACAAAGGATAACTTTAAAGACTTTCTCAATTATAAAAGGAACACAAATGAGTTAGGTAGATAATTTTTAAATGATCGAACAAATGTATACCTCAAGAATTTACATCATAGTTCTTATAAGTTAGAATGAAAGTAACATTGGATACTTAAAGCATAATAGCTAATTCCATACATCATTTTAGTTAACTCAAAATATTCTGAAAGAAGATAGAATATTAATAATAAGAGATGGATTTAAATTATTCTTTTCCTATATAAAACTGTACTGGTTTTTAATTTATATTGAATTTTAAAAATATATAATCAAGGAAAATGAAATAAAACATTTAAACATGAAAAACTAAACTTAAATTATATTTATGTTATTAATGTAGTACATATTTCTGCCACATTATAAACTTAAGATAGATGAGCATTACAAATATAAAAATGATGAAATAAATTTACTTCAGAAGAAAATAAATTCTACACCCAACTCAAATTCATTTCATGCATCTTTAAATGATCTTTAGCATTTCTTAAAGAGAAATATATAAATACGCAGATTGATTCATTTTTATGTTCATAATGTGACCCCAATTAAAATCCCAAGATAGCCAACAAACCAAACTCTCAAAAGCATTCATCTACTGTACATCAATTATAGTTTAAATTCTATAATTTCACATTTACATCATTTCCAAGGCAAAATAATTTTAAGAACAAAATGTTAACAGCAAAAGTGAACCACAGTTATTCAAGAAATATTCAACCTTCTAAGGCCTAAAGATTGGATTCCAGAAAACTCCTGTTAAATTAAGTTCAGCTGCCAAACATCTTTTCATGTGAAACATCACAAATATCTGTAAAGCCACCTATGTAGACTAAAACTATAATATATGGATTAACTTTGCTGTGTTAGTGCTATTATAAACTGATGAATCTTTTCACAAAACACATATTCAGTAATCATAAAAATCTGAATTATTGTTCCAATGAATATTTTTCCAAACTCTATTTTCTTCTACTAGAGACTTTCAAGAGAAAACTATGAACTCATTATTTATATAGATGACTTACATATTTCCCATTTCTTTCAGCAGGACACCTAAATACATAGATTGATTAAAGCAGGCTATGACCAAAGGTTTTTTTGGTTTGATATACCTAGACTGCTGCTGCTGCTGCTAAGTTGCTTCAGTCGTGTCCGATTCTGTGTGACCCCATAGACGGCAGCTCACCAGGCTCCTCCGTCCCTGGGATTCTCCAGGCAAGAACACTGGAGTGGGTTGCCATTTCCTTCTCCAATGCAGGAGAGTGAAAAGCAAAAGTGAAGTCGCTCAGTCGTTTCCAACTCTTTGCGACCCCATGGACTGCAGCCTACCAGGCTCCTCCATCCATGGGATTTTCCAGGCAAGAGTACTGGAGTGGGAGGCCATTGCCTTCTCTGATACCTAGACTGGCAGAGGTTAAATTTTATAGTTCATACACACAAGAGTTCATCAACCAAACAAGATGCCAGGTAAACTCTAGGGCACAATACTTAATCTTAGGAAAACTAAAATGCTGAAAAAAGCTATGTGACTCTGCTATTTAAATAAAGCGTCTCAACTACTGAACAACTGAACTAAAAAATTCAGTTCACAGTCCCTCTAGTGTTCAACTAGTTAAATTAACAGTCTCAAAGTGGTAAAGACTGCTGTTTATTTCATAAGTACTAAATCTGTTCCACATGTTAAATAAAATTGAATTTAAAAAAAAACAAGGTATAAAAACATATCAACAAACTCTGAAATCTTTCCCTTAATGATTCAAGTTAAGATATAAAGCGAATGAATGAATTCAGAATCATCTTCCACTGCAAGATTGATCATCAAGCACCCAGCATGATGCCTGGCACATAACAAGTGAACTATAAATATTTGATTGTCTGGTTCCTGCTTTCAACATATAATTATTTCAAGCCATCATTTATTTTTGGTTTATTACTACTATAAAATTAGAAACAATAAGCATAAATAAAAACTACTCTGCAAAGAAAAAAACAAAATGTGGAAAGAAAAATAGGTTTATTATGGCATGTAACATGAATCTGTAGTAATCCTTGTTAATCAAATATTCCTGCCAATTGTCTATATACAACAGTCAATAAAAAGTCAAAAACACTTTGGTCAATTAATAATTCACATACACCATACACTTCCCATAATTTTCAAGGATCAGATCACCATCCCTACTTAGAACAATATGGAATACAATTTTAAATTTTTATTCTAAAATCCCTTCAGCACAGACATAAGTATTATCAACCATCCTTGTACTGCCAAACCCCAAAAAACAATTATAAGACAACTTTCTGAAAAATCAAATGGCTAAATGTTAATTTAACTAAGATGACACTGACAATGTCAGGTGAAAAAATTCAAATTTTATCTACAGGCAGAAATTATGACCAAAACTATGAATTATAAAATAAGTTCAAAAAGATTTAAATACTTTCAAAGCAGAGTTCATTAAAGGAAAAGTATGACTATGAAAAGCATTTATTTACACAGCACTTAAAATCTATGAACTTTCCATAGCTGCTGCATGTTGTATCATAAAGTAAAGCTGTAATTCCCATAGTATAAACAAGAATAAGTCAAAGCAAATTTAAATGACTTGTCTAGACAAGTATCACAAGGAGAGACAAGGACTAAACATTCAAAAATTTTTTCAGTTTACTTATCATACTTACGGTCTCTACCTCTACAAAAATAAAAAATAATAAAAGAATGCTAAATTTCTTCCTGGCCTCTGCTACATTTTGGATATGTGAGAGTGAACAGGAGAGAGTAATTCACAACCCATGACCTATACCTCTGCTGAATGCCAGCTGAGCTAAGGTGACAAATGGAAACAGAGTGGTAATGGTTCCTAGCCAAGAAGGTGTGATTTGCTGAAGATGGAGGGGTTCTCCAAGCATTCTCTGTGAGACAGGGCGGCATTTCATGTGTGGTCAAATGGAATTTCAACTAACACAGGAAATCCAAGGAACTGCGGGTATATATCCAAGTACGTTTACAAGCATCTTTGGAGGGACAGATCAACTTTGTGAATAGTTTTCGAAAAATGCCATTTTAGAATTATAGAACTCATTAAGTAACAACTTGCTATCTTAAATGTTTAGAAAAGACAGAACCAAAAGGCTATCTTTATAACAGAAGAACAAAAGATGTATATTGACACACACACAAAAAGTCTGTCAAGGATTTCACTGAAAATGTTTACCTAATGGTATACTAACTCATTTTATCATGTAGTCTATAGACATGATATTTAAAGAGGTCAGTAATTAAGGATTTCAGAGTGAGAAAGCTCAGTGAAAGCTTTCAATCTGATTCTGTAGGAAAACATGCAGTTTACCAGTGAGCATCTCAGGGAAACAATCTTAGCTAATGATTTCTACGTAGCAAATATGAACTCTTAAGATTGGGCTGGCGATTTATAACATACAGAGGACAGCCAAGGTCATTCAATCTGTGACATATTTATAAGTTAACAAGGCTTCTGACACATAAATATCATTAAGCACTTTAATCCAAATAAAGCACTTCCAAAGCCCCTGTTCTACATGACACAAGCTTTTTTCCCACTGCCCAATACTTGCTATCTACAAACGAATAAAAATAATTTATGGAAAATAATTCAATTCAATTAAGTTTAATAAAACCTTTAAAATTAAACTATAAAAATCAATAACTCCCCCCCAAAATGAAGAAAATTATACTACTGTCTTCTTAATATGGAGCTGCTGCTGCTACTGCTGCTGCTAAGTCGCTTCAGTCATGTCTGACTCTGTGTGACCCCATAGACAGCAGCCCACCAGGCTTCCCCATCCCTGGGATCCTCCAGGCAAGAACGCTGGAGTGGGTTGCCAGTTCCTTCTCCAATGCATGAAAGTGAAAAGTGAAAGTGAAGTTGCTCAGTTGTGTCCGACTCTTAGCGACCCCATGGACTGCAGCCCACCAGGCTCCTCCGTCCATAGGATTTTCCAGGCAAGAGTACTGGAGTGGGGTGCCATTGCCTTCTCCAAACATGGAGTTAAAAGATAAATCAATGCACCAAGAAAACCTTTCAAATGTGGTCATATACTTTCTTTACATGTCTTCTGTAAGAGCATGTTTTCCTATGTGATCCAGAGTACTACAAGGACTTCATAGTGTGCAATGGTGCTAGACTGATAATCTTCATACAAACTTCTCTTGCACTCATTCATTTACTAATTAACTTATCCTCTAAATATGTGCCAGGAATTATGTTGGTCCTGCAGTTACAACAATGGGCAAAGTCAGATGCAGGTCTTACCCCCAGCACACTTCACAGCCTACAGGGAGCTTCCCATCTCATCCTACCCAAAAATTCCCCAAATTCCCAACTGCCGGGAACCAGCACAGGAGATCCCACCTATGACAAGGTCATGCGGAGAGACCTGACGGGCAAGGCGAGTCAGGTCTCAAGGGGTCCTCTGCCTGAGCATCTACCCCGACACCAAAATCTGTCTGTTTACTGTCTGCTATACTATACTCTTCTGACATTACCACCTTTCTCTGAAAAGAGTTAACTCAGAGCTCCAGTTAACAGTCTCCTGCATATAAAAAGAACGTCTCGGTTTAAACCCCTCTCAAGGCTTTCTACCAGACCGGTCTGCCCGGACTTTTACAACTTGTGAATTGTTTACAGCCCCCCAACCTCGAGAGGCACAAAGCTTAAAACATCTTAAAGATATAGTGTCTTTTAGAGCTAAGAATTAGTTTGGTGAAGGATTTCATTGTTGAGTTAATGTTTGCCGCAGGCCTCCATCTCCTTTATCTTTTAGGCACGTGGGAGGATATTAATCAATGTAAACGGGATGCAGAAATAGGAATATAGTAGTTTTGATGTTAGCAACACTAGACTTTTGAGTTAATTACTTTTCTCTTTGTTATAAATCACTATACTTCTTTCATTGTTATAAATTGTTATGTTCTTGCTATGTAAGAATGTAACTTTATTTAGTGCTTTCTGAGAGTGGCACCAGATTTTTGGAAAAGAACAACACTATTAAGCCAAATAAGTCTTCTGGTTGACAGACCCTTATCAGAAAAGGGCCGTAAAATGTTAATTGGCCCTCTGGCCAGAAGATGATGTAAATCACCTAAGGCTTGTGTATACAACTAGGTATGCAGAGAGAAAGCCTGGTCTCAATAAGAGTCAGGGTTGCTGACGCTGCATAATTTTGTATTATCCATTGATCTCTATGTACAATCAAAAGGCCTTTCCGGACAATAGAGGATGGGCCAGTCACTGGAAAGACTGGTTTCCCCCGTGTCAAATCTCTCTCTCTCTTTCTCCCTCTCCCTCCCTCTCCTTTTCAGGCTGAATTCCCATCTGGGGCGAAGAGGCTCTCCAAGTCTACTTACTTACTCTGGCTTCTAAAACCAAGACGGGGCACCCTCTGCTATTCAAGTGGGCGCTGGGGGCCTAACGTATACGGAGCGTCATTAGTTTTCCACGTAAACCAAGTTATTCAGCCTCTTTTCTCCACTAATTTTCCTACTATACTATTTCCTTTTAATCTCTTTTTATATTTCTAAATAAGTAAGTTTTTCCTCGCCTACTCCATCTTCCCTTTGAATTACCCTGGATCCACTGGGGCAGGACCCCGGCACCCAACTACCTATTAAGTCCAAACTCCTCAGCCTAGTATTCAAGCTCCATCACCATCAGGCACAAGCATGCAGTTTCAATCAACTTATCTTTAACTCTTCCCCCACAGATACTGCAAACTTTCCTACTCTGTATCTTTGCACGTGCAATTTCATATACCTGAAATGTTCTTGCCATGACATAGTCATATACCCAAATACCCAAATTCTACCCACTCTTTAAAGTTCAGCTTAAGAATCAACTGTTCCTCAAAGTGCTGCCTCTTTGCAAATAACTCCAGTAAGACTGTGTGTGTTCCTCTCAGGACATTTGCAGTAATGCTCTAGGTACATGTGTTGTGCACCCTGTTAAGAGTGCACAGTATGTTTCTGATTCATTTTGCATTCTGTACAGCACCTAAAATAATGCAGACTCAATAAATATCTGCTGGCTAAATACATGGTGGTAACTCTAAATATTAAAGATCATTAAAGAGCAATAATACTTTACAAAGCTGAAAGGATGCTTTTAAAACAACCTTTTGTACGTTATTTTACTGCTGTTACAAAATACTATATATTGAAAGGGGGCAACCAAGCTGAATCAGTATTCCAGGACATCCGAGGAGGATGTTTGCNTTCTCCCTCTCCCTCCCTCTCCTTTTCAGGCTGAATTCCCATCTGGGGCGAAGAGGCTCTCCAAGTCTACTTACTTACTCTGGCTTCTAAAACCAAGACGGGGCACCCTCTGCTATTCAAGTGGGCGCTGGGGGCCTAACGTATACGGAGCGTCATTAGTTTTCCACGTAAACCAAGTTATTCAGCCTCTTTTCTCCACTAATTTTCCTACTATACTATTTCCTTTTAATCTCTTTTTATATTTCTAAATAAGTAAGTTTTTCCTCGCCTACTCCATCTTCCCTTTGAATTACCCTGGATCCACTGGGGCAGGACCCCGGCACCCAACTACCTATTAAGTCCAAACTCCTCAGCCTAGTATTCAAGCTCCATCACCATCAGGCACAAGCATGCAGTTTCAATCAACTTATCTTTAACTCTTCCCCCACAGATACTGCAAACTTTCCTACTCTGTATCTTTGCACGTGCAATTTCATATACCTGAAATGTTCTTGCCATGACATAGTCATATACCCAAATACCCAAATTCTACCCACTCTTTAAAGTTCAGCTTAAGAATCAACTGTTCCTCAAAGTGCTGCCTCTTTGCAAATAACTCCAGTAAGACTGTGTGTGTTCCTCTCAGGACATTTGCAGTAATGCTCTAGGTACATGTGTTGTGCACCCTGTTAAGAGTGCACAGTATGTTTCTGATTCATTTTGCATTCTGTACAGCACCTAAAATAATGCAGACTCAATAAATATCTGCTGGCTAAATACATGGTGGTAACTCTAAATATTAAAGATCATTAAAGAGCAATAATACTTTACAAAGCTGAAAGGATGCTTTTAAAACAACCTTTTGTACGTTATTTTACTGCTGTTACAAAATACTATATATTGAAAGGGGGCAACCAAGCTGAATCAGTATTCCAGGACATCCGAGGAGGATGTTTGCCCAAGTATATTCTACCTCATTGCCCAACCATGCTGCGCATCACACTGATATCTGTGCACATCAAGACTAATCACAGAGAGTGCTTCGTTTAAGTCATTTAACCCTTTTATTGGTAAAATTTCCTTTGAAAAAGTGTAAGTCACTCAGTCGTGTCCAACTCTTTGCGAGCCTATGGACTATAGCCCACCAGGCTCCTCTGTCAAGGGGGATTCTCCAAGTCAGATAATTGGAGTGGGTAGCCAGTCCCTTCTCCAAGGGATCTTCCCTACCCAAGGATCGAATCCAGGTCTCCCACACTGCAGGCGGATTCTTTACCATCTGAGCTACCAATGGCTTAAGCTTATTAAGAATGGGTTTAAGGACTCTGGCTATCTGATTCTGGTTAATGAAACCTTTTCTATAGCAACCGGGTATGTGTTCCAACCCCAGATGTGCTACTGGAATCAAGGGCTCCTCCTTGTTATACTCTTCATAAAACCAAGAAACGGCCTGATAAATGTCTCCATAAAAGTCACTGCCAACAAATGTTACTTCCTTCCTAAACTGAGTTGCATCCTAAACGTCCAAGGATGCCAAGGCAGGTGCCCTTTCCATTATTAATATCTGCTAGGCTACTTTTAAAATAAGTTAAAAATACACTGCCTAAAACTGAACTGACAGTATCTAAATTTTTCTCCTTTAGACTAAATATATTTCAATGTGAATAATCTGCCCTCTTATAAATAGCAAACATCAAAGCTGCTTACATTTAAACAAGCCCAAGATTATCAGTGAAAAAATAATCTTAATAATGAGACCTCCTCTTGATGATGTTCACTTTCCTTCTTTAGGCAGTCACTCTACAAATATTTACTTATTTCCAACTGAAGGCATAGAATAAGCCTTCAAGAAGATTAGCAGAAAGTCTTACCTCCCCCTAAAGCTAGTAAAGCCATAAATAAAGGTAATATTTTAATGAAATATATTTTGCATATAACATTATATTAAATATGAGGAAGGGGTTTTTCATGACAATTCTGTGAATGTGCTACCTTTCAACTTACCACTGTATACACAAAATCCTTTTCAACACAAAAGCACTCTATCCAATTTTTAATCTTAATATTTAATTTGTTTTAAGTCAAGCCAATTTTGCTGCATCATCAACTGCAAACCACAGGTATTATTCTACCACAACAGCTTGGCAACTGGCTCATATTCAGTTACACTATCACAGCACACACACACACACAAAACTAACTGCATGATCATCTGGCTACTGCAGAAGGCCTTTAAGCTCAATCCTAGGTGGGCCTCAGAGGATAATGCTTATTCTGTTGAAGTTACAGACAAATCACAATACGACAGAGCCAGGATCAAAACAAGACCCAACTATACCAAGAGTACATTTAATCAATGCTGGGTTTATAAGAAATAGGTATGTGGCCCAGTACTTGTGGGAAATTGTACAAAAATATGTACATAAATGAAGCAGTAAAGAGAATTACTGAACACTTACTAGCCATAATGATACTCAATGAAAAACTCCTCAGATAGCATCAGGACAATTTCAGGCATGAAATATTTAAAGCAACAGAATCCAATTTCATAATTATCTAGTGCTTAAAACATTTCTAAACCTTTGAGATCTTTCGGGAGGAGGGAGGAAAGAAGCATATACTATGCGTTATTTCTGCCATTAAAACATTTTTTATACAGAACATAAAATTTTAGCTCCTAACTGAATCATTTTGCTGTTCATCTGAAACACTGCAAACTATATTCCAATATAAGATACAAATTCAATTTAATTTTTAAAAATGCTAATAAATAAATAAAGTCAAAAAAACATAAGCCCTGTGTCCAGAATTAAGCAAGTCAGTGCTCTTTCTGTAAGTTCAGAAAATAGATTTTATTAGATACATAGATAAATAGAACTCTTAATAGTTTATTTTAAAGGATATGGTAGAACTGAATTACTCTATAAAATGAGTAAATCACACAGTTTATGTTACATATAGCTTTAGAGACAACAATGGTTTTAATTTTAAAAAGTATAAAGTATGGATTTGAGTTCCATTACAACTAGTGATATGACTAAGTCATGGACTTTTATAAGCATCCATTTCCCTATGGATATGCTAATTTAAATGAATGAATGGGACAGGACACTCAAAGAGTCCTCTCAATGATGAACCACCAAGATTCAGCCCCACTTTCTTCCTTCCTTTAAAAAACCTAGTTTTATTTTAGAGACTTCTAATTTTATCTTCTATATAAAACACTTCAAACAGTAAGACTGACTGAATATGTCAGCAAAGGATTTGCTTGTAAATTGTATAGCAAAAAGTGTTTTGTTCTCTAATGTGTAATTTTATATCTACATCACTCAATTTTAATCTCCAAATACATATTTTTTCTTGAATTAATTAGGCCTTTCAATTAACTTTTTCTCCAATTTAGTACATTTTAATTTCTTAGATCAACCTCTCTGAACAAGAGATAGAGAAATTGCTTTACTGGACAAAGAAATCTTTATAGTACTTTAATGCATAGGAACCTATTTTAAATCTTAAAAGTATTCTATTAAAATAGAACAAGATTTTGAACGGTGTTCATCACTAAAACTACTTATGTCTCAAGCAAAAAGAAAAAACCAAAAGCTGGAATACACCAAGAAAGTTTACCTACTTTTAGGTTAATTTGCAACCCTACTTGTGGTGGTGACTTTAACACCTCATTACTAGGGAGTTTTATTCAGGTTTACTTCATAGAGTAGGTAATTTTATATATAATGCTTATACATACTTACCAAAACATAAATCTCCACACACACACACATACCTTGCAAATCAAATGATTTAACCTTTCCCTAAAGCAACCATCTTTAAAGTGTAATTTTTCTTACCAACTGTTTAATTTTCATATCATTAGAACATAAGTCCTTTCCATGCTATTTCACTACAATCTCTGTATAAATGTCTCATTTTTCATAGAAAAAACTAATTACATGGTTCAGTAAGTTGCCTGTGGTAACACATCGATTTTATTTACATTCAAAAATTAGACTTCAGCTTATTCTCTCAATTTTAAGCACATTTAGCTTAATAATTCTATCTAATCCATTAGATCTTTTCCTATTCTTCATATGAAAGAATTTTGAAATCTTAACCATCATTTTACAATATAAATTTACTGCTTACCAAAGTCTTAATAAGTATTTTACTTTCTCTAAGAATAAAATGTATAATTTTCTATTAAATCTAATATTTCAGTAATTACACACTAGAATCACTTGTATAATCATACAGTGAAACCTATTACTATTTTATAGTTTTTTAGCAAGCTAATTCTTTCAAAACAAAACACAGTGAAAACAAGGAATACTTACTTTATAACTACTCAGAACTAGCTACCATTTGCCACTCAGTTCATGCTTTCCATCAAAGTGTTTGCTTCTTTTGAAATATAAATGTATTTTTCTATTATCCTCCACAAAGTAAAAGCAAATATGAAAATTAAAGTAACATTTACTGTTCAGATACACTGTGTAAACAATCTCAAGAATTATTAATGCCATGTTAATGAAATCTCCATATAAATGTTGATACATCAAATATTAATATTAGAAATCTAGAATGTTGTAGAATGGTATAATTCACTTGTTTTCAAAATCAGATTTATACACTTGAATAAATAAATGCAAACAATGTGAAAAAAAGCTTTTTCAATCTAGCCAGAGATTAATTTTAATGAATCATAAAAGAACTATCAATAATGACAAAACAGATATAAAAACAGAATGGAACATCAGGGATCAGAAGAAATTTCTTTAGAAGAAATTTTCAAAATAAATGACGTTTTACCTAATTTCATTCCTATTAATTTTATATGTAAAGGTGTCATTACATTCAGAGAAAGCAATTCTTTTTCATTGCAACTAAGAATAAATCCATTTACAATGTTGACTAAAATTCATTTCATTTAGTCAAAGATAATCAGCAATCACCAAAACCCAACTGACAATTTACACTGTGAAGATACACATACATGGTAACACATTCCTGTGTAGACATACTTCATTGTCTATGATTTTATGAAAATTCGATGCCAACACTTCTCTTTTTAATCTTCTAAGCAATAAGTGGCTACTAATTTTCAGAGTGTGGCTTGATCATCATAATTTGCCTCTGTGAGTTCTTGAATGGTTTTCATCCTTTCTTCTCTCCTCTGCCTGACCCCATCTTTCTTATGACTTCAGAACAACCTTCATTTGAACTTTTAACTGCTTTTGTAAAAGCGGATGATTCAAGAAGTCTTCTGTTTTTAAACAGGCTCAAAGTCAGGTTCTTCCTCAAGCCAGAGTGAAAAGTTACAGGGGAAACTAACAATCACAGTCTCAAAGTTTAGCCCCAAACGTAACAGTTACAAAAGTAGGAGGGCATCTTTACACTGGATATTTACACCTCACTGAGAATCAAAAACAGAAATAATAATACCTTAACTAGGTTTCGATCTTCTCACATTACCAAATAATTCAAAATTCCAAGTGTATTTATTATAAATCAACCTTCTGAAAGGATAAACCACGCTATGTTAGAATCGTTTTAAGAGGTTTTCATTCATTTATTCAACAAACGTTATTAAGCACTTATACAACTAATCTGTGTAAGATACTTCTTTTGGACCAGGAGTTCTTTGGGTCAAGCCATCTCCAACCCCTAGAAGTCTGTGCTTGTTCTTTGTACGATTTTGGGACTCAAAGACTGCATGTCTTTCCCATTACTAACAGGCAATGAAATGACCAAACAATTGTGTTTATAAAATGATTCTGTTTGGCAGATAAGAAGTCAACTTAGCATAATATATTATTCTCTAAAAATCAAATTGAAAAATGTGGGAAAGAATTTAGGCAAGGAAAAACAGCCAAGTTATAATAAAATTGGCAAAAACTATCAGTATAAAGTTCAGTACATAGTCATTGGTATTTTTTAACTTAAACCTGTATCCTAAACTAAAAACATTTAATAACTCAATTCAGAATAAAATAATATATTACAATATTATGGTCTTCCTGCCCATATTCACTATCTTATATATAATCTTTCTAATTATCTCTTTCTTAATCAGAAACCTGTAGCAATTCCTCAAAATCTATCAGATTAAGTCCTTGCTTCAGTGAACTCCACACTATGCCCACCTCCCCACTTTTTGTTTCCCCCCAACTATCTCACTCATATTCCACGTTCTGGGCAAGCCTGCCTCTTCCACAGTTCATTCACTGCCCAAAGGCCCATTTATAGAGGCTACTTTCTCTGACTAGGGCATATTCCATTGCAACCTATGTAACAGATGTATCCTGTAAGACACTGCAAGCCTCAGGGCCTCAGGGCTTCACCCCTATCTCCCTATTCTCTTTCCCTGAGGTTGCATCTAGTACTTCTGCGGGATCCCTAACTTAAAATATTTGCAGCTTACTCCACAGTATCATCATTATGGACTCATTTAGCTGCTTCCCCAGTAAGACTGTGAGCTCCTTAAAGATGAGGATTCGTTTTTACACTTCTAGGGTTGATCACAGCTCCTGCCTAATAGAGACTGAATAAACAGACCAGAAACCAAGAAGGTTTCTCACTAGGACTCTCAGTGTTCTTGTGAAAACTTTATAGAACCCTTATTTATAGGTACTTAGAGATGGACACAAAGAAGGAAATACTTGTATATTCAGTATTCAGCCAGTGCCCTTCAATACCTCTGTGTGGAGAAGGCAGTAAAGTTACAAATCTACATTACAGGGATCCAATAGAGTCAAATCTTAAAGTTCTGACCTCTTTATAACATAATTTAAGGTTTGTTATGAAATTCTGTTTACAGACTCTATCTAGACAAATTTCTTCACTGCTTTCTAATAGTTTTACTATTCTCAGTTATCGACATTAACAAACTCAAAAATGATGACTTCAATCTAAAAGTATACTTTAAAAAACTAGTATTTGACAAACATCAACAAATACTGAATGTTATACCACACAGACCAACTGCCAAAATGTTTTCATTTTAATGTCTGAGTTAATTGCTGGTACTGCAGTAGCAGCAGTAGTTACAATTCTAGATTAGCTTGTTCTCTCTGCTGTTCTGAGTACTTAAACTTTTTTTATTCTTGTAACCCAGTTTAGAGTGAGGAAACTGAAGCACGAATAAGGTAAATAACTAGACCAAAGATACAGAGCAAGCAAGTCAACAAGCAGGGATTCAAACCCAAGCCTCTGAACCACTATGCTATACAATATAAACAGCAACTCCCTAAATAAGAGCCCAAAAGTGTTTATCCAAGTGACAGGGACCAGTTAAAAACGTGTCTTAGTCTTCTCATAGACTATTTCATAGGTATTTTAAGCATTTGAGCAAAAAATGTAATATAAAACTATGTGTATCCTATAGGATTGTTCTCCTTCTGCATATATTTAAATATAATGCTTTGTGACATTTCTTAGTAGAATGCTATTTGGGCTAAACTACAAAAACAAAGGTAAATGCCTAATAACTAAAAAGCATTTTAAAGGACAGTAAACTGTCCCTTAAAAAAATATAATGCCACAAATAATGGTACCATCATCTTAATATTAAAGCATCCTGACAAAATTTATGTTAGCCAAAATGGAATCATTCTTACACATACTAGAGAATGAAACAGATTGCAAGTATCCTAAATGTGTGTGACTACCATTACAATACTCCCCTGGTATCCTTTTTCCATGATTGCTCTACATGCCATATTCTCCCTCACTTGAAACAAAGCAGTCTTTATGTCACTCATTTTTCTAATTAAGTTTCATACATTTCCTAATATTAGTTGAAACATGAAACTACTCTTTGCAACCACTTTTACCTACAGAAAAGATCATTTGCCTTGATCTAATAACTCTCACACATTCAATATATTAAAAAGAGTAGATGTGCTTAACAAAGTTATGATTGTTGCATCACTCTAATACTTCCCTGGTGACATACCAAAAAATAAACAGTTCACACTGTTTTCAGACTCAATAGGGAAGAAAATTAAAAGGCAATCATTCTCAGGTGAAAACATTCATAAGACACCGTTAAGTGAAAAGGGCTGAGTTACAAAACAGTATGATACCACTTTCATTTATACACAGAAACACCAAACATTAAAACTCTGCTTTAGACGTCAGGATTCTTGTTTTTTTGTTCTCTTCCTTTGGCAGTTCTGTTTTCCTAATTTTCTAATTAAAGTGTAATATTTCTGTAATTTATAAAATGATCTAAAAAAATTTAATCTTAAATATTTACCACAAAAAAACCACTTAAAACATGAACAAATGTACACAGACAATCTATAGCAACTATAAAATATTCAAAGAGGCTACATCTTTTCATTAACACAGTAACAAAATCCATGAGAAATAACACAGTAACTTAGTAAGTTATTTCTAAAAACACTGACCATGTGCCTTTTTAGTATGGATAAATAACTTTATACATCAACTAAATAAGCCTAAATAACAGCGGGGTTTGGTTTCATCTTCATTATAAAATGATTATTTGTGTTGCTAACAGTAAAGACCAGACCAAAAAGTTAAAACATAAAGGATCAACAGGGAAAAAGAAAGAGAGTGAGACTGAGTCAGAAACAATCACGGAAAATGAAGGGGAAAGAAACAGGAGAAAAAAAAAAAGCTATATTATTCCTCTACCACATGTGCAAAATACTGTGAAAGAAGAAAAAGATATGCTTTGATACTTAAATGGACAAATATAAATGCTATCTTTTAGGAGGTTTCTTATTTTAAAAACTCTGATTAAACAGAAACCAGATGTTTAAAACTAATTTTACCTTGAGTTCACTGCAAACTACATGTAATAAGCTTTGAGATGTATATAATTCTGAGACTTTGCTGACTAACCAGCTAGGTAAGCAATCTTACCCAGAATAGATTCTTATATATATAAACCAAATACTCTAAAAAACTATGGGAGAAAGGTTTGCGCTAAACAAATGGACCATAAAGTAAACAGCTCAATGAGTTCACTGTGGTTTACTGCCCTCTGGCTGTTGTGGCAGGAGATATCACAGATTTTAAAAAGTGGCTGTAAAGAAAAGCGAGGAAGGTGTCAAGCAGAAGTTGGCAGGAAATCCTTTAGGGAAATTTAGATGCTTTAAAATAGATCCTCAGATACATTAAAGTCAGTTTTACTCCTTCCTATAAGAAAAAATTAAATATACGCAGTAACAAAACATTTCAAACATTAACCGAAATTTTTCAACCACAAATTAATAAGAGTGATTTAGACATTATAAATGTTGGCTCTAGGAGACTAAGTCAAAAAGAGTTAATGGCCTATCCAAACTAAAAATCAGAATTAGCCCTGATTTAGAAAAATTCTTTAGTATACTAGATGAAAACATTTAAGGAAAGAGGTAAAAAAGTTTTGTAAGAAATTCAGAGAGTATCAACAAAATTTCCTCTGGTTATAAATTGGTGGTTAATACAAAAAGTATCAATAGCTCAGAAAAATCAAAGTCTTATATTAACTCAAAATTTCAAGATATCAGAGGTAATCTGAAGTTAAACATTAGGCAGCATTAGAGCAAATAATTCCTGGAATCACCTACTTACATAAAAAGTAGGAACAAAATACGGGAAAACTTGCTACAAAACCAGAGTAGATTCTTTACATGAATCTTTCTTCAAATATACTATGCAATGACACCTCATAATTCTGTCCAATAAGGCTTGCACTAAGTTTCTATTATCACTTTACAATTTTCCACCAGAGTTCAGCTGGCAAAAACCATAACAGCAAGAGTCCAAAAAGGAAAAAAAAGATAATTCTTTTCATTTCACTGACTTGCTAATAACTCACATTTCACTATCATTTTAATACAGTAGATCTTAGCCTCAATTCCAACCCAAACACCCAGGGGACACTATACTTTAATAGAGTGGTTCTCAAGGTACTGTATGAATGAGAAAGAACCTGAATAAAACAGGGGTGGAATGAAGAGGGGTGAGAGTAAGGAGGTCCCTTTGACACAAATCCATTAAACACTTGGATTTTTCTTCTCAGCAAGTCTTTATAACCTTTCCAGAATTTACCACTATTCAAAACATATATAATACAAATAATTTTTAAGAAAAAAACAAAACAAAACAAAACTTACCCTGTAGTTCATGATGTATTACACCCACTAGGTTGGGTTCGTCTCCCCACCAGAATATCCATAACTCTTTGCAATCTGGTTTGACATCACGGCGCCATACACACAGCAAGTTGGCTTGGAGACAGCGGATGAAACTTAACAGGATTGGGTCATCTTGGGCTGGGGCTGAAATTATGGGTCCACAGTCCCCGTGCCCTCCAAAATTGTACCTACGCCATTTGATTCCTGTGAGTTCAGCCTGGAAAAAGAAAATTACAATTTTGACTGTTTTCTTCACATAAAGAACACTAAAAACAGGCTTCAATACAGAAAAATAATCTGCTAAAAATAAATATTTACAGTACACCTCATTACCGTAAGATTTCTTCCACTGAAGAATTTGTCAATCCTTGATTTTTTTTTAAGGGGGTAAAAAGTTCATTTCTTCCTATCAAGATTTCTACATATATTATATATCAAAATACAGCAAAAAAAGTAATCATTTCCTGTTGAACCATTTTTTACCTATTATTTACTATACAGTCCCTATACTTATTGCTCAGAATACTTTCTATATTATTATTCCTTATTTAACTCATAAATTATATTTAGAAATCAAGTAAGAATCTGTAGAACTGAAATAATTTCTTTCAAAGAATTTCCTCAATTTCATCCCATCCAGAAACTATAGTTTAAATCTTTTTTAATTGGGGAAATACAATGCAGTAACATAGTACTTCATTATGAAAGCCAAAATAACCTGCTAATCAACTAATGGAATGTTATAGGCAATTTATTCCTCCTATTTAGTGTGTGGCACACAGAAAAGCTTTCCTTCTATAACAATTCCCTAGTGTACTTTGGTCTTTTGTTTTTTAAACACATTTTAAACACAATAACTTTAAATCAGCTGAGAGCAGATCCTCTATCTTTGATCTGTCTTGCGAATTTGTATTCTAAAATTTCTTAAATATGAGGTTTAAAAAAGAACTAAGTTTCAAGGATGTTTCAACACAAACAAAAGGTGAATTCCTTACTTGACTAGGAACTACAACTATGTATTCAAAACTGATAGTAAAACTTATTCATAACATAACTCTGTACCAAAGAGTCCATGTATCCCTTGCATTTAACCCTTACTCACTCATATTTCCCTCCTCACACCACTCCCAACCAAGTTAGTAATTTTTGTCAAGAAGTTGCTTTTCGAAAAACAAGTACCACAGGTGAGAAAAATAACTGTTACCTTCTAGTCCTAAAACAATCACTATAATGAACATCTCCAAGAAAAAATTATCAGTTTTCTTCAATCTCCAAAAAAGCTTCACTTAAACAAAAAAAAAAAAGATTCTAAAAAGACAAACATCCAAACTAGAACTGTCTGAAATTTACTAATTTTTCCTTTCACAGTATGAGATGTGGAAATCTAATCTTTAATGAAAATTCTCAGTAAAACCTGGTATTGGCATCATTTAGGATTTCTCTTTGGACTACTTGGGTTTTCCTCCAACTAAATATACCTGGCCAAGGAAAAGGTTCAAACAAAAAAGTAAACAAATCACACAAGAAATAATTCTTTTCCATTATCATATGAGAAATAATTATCAGCATCATACTTTCCTGTTTTTCTGTACATGAACATTTTAAAGTTTACATGTTTTCATATCCTTTTTCATTTACTATAAGTATTTTTATATTACTAATTACCATTCAAAAATAATTAATATTTTCACTGCTTGGACAAAACAATTTATTCAATAACAACTGGACAGTCTTCATTATTCTCACCATTTTAATTATTGTAACTGGCGAACATCCTTGAACATTATTTTCCTCAATTATTTCCTTAGGAGAGATTGTTTGATGCGGAATTACCAAAGACTACAAATATTTCAGTCTTTGGTAAACTCACAAAAGAATGCTACCATACTGCTTTTCAGTAGTCTCATCAACACAAATAGCGTCCTCCCCAATGGCCTATTTTTATAAATTCCTATCAGTTTAATAAAATGGTATGTCCTTGTACTAACTGGCAGTCCTCATTCCACTTAAGAGAAAATCATTATCATGCATTTGATCTGATTGGAGCCAGTTGTCCTGGGTTTGACTTCCAGCTCTGTACTTATTAGCTGGAGGTAGAAGTACCCAGCAAATCATTTAATCCTGGTCTCTCGGTTCCCTTACAAGTAAAATGAGAATTATGGTATTCAGAATTGATTAAATGAGTTAGTATACACAGGCAGCACTTAGGACAGTGCCTGGCACAGGGCCAAAAATATAAATGATACTGCTATCATTACTAGCATAGTTGTACTGCTTCCCTTTAGCTGTGTTTTCTATCATATAGATTTGTTTCTTCAAATAAAAGCAATATGTATGTACTTGTTTATGTCTTAATCAGAAAGCACAAGATCAAGTTTTAAACATGTATCACAGAAGGTATCTAAATAAAAAGACTAAGTGGGAGCAACTGAAATCAGAAAGGTAGAAGACGTGTTCACTCAGTCGTGTCCAACTCTGCGACCCCATGGGCTGCAGCCAGCCAGGCTCCCCTGTCCATGGGGTTTGGGGGTTGCCATTTCCTTTTCCAGAGGATCTTCTCAACACAGTGATTGAACCTGCATCTCCTGCACTGCAGGCAGATTCTTTCCCACTAGAAGACTAACTTTTCTTTCATCATGTAAACAAGCATTCTATGCTCAAGGATCCTGAGTAAGTGAGGGGAGAGGGAGATAAGGTGGGGAATGAAAATATACCAATGAATGCGAGCCACTCAACAGTCCATGGGGTCACAAAGAGTCAGACACAACTGACAGACTTAACACTAATGTTTACACTAACCGTATTTAAAAGGAGAAAATTTAAATATATCAGCTATTTAAACATCAGGTGAGTCAGTTCCCAAGAAAATCTATGAACCGCAGTCTACTCACAAGAATACTTATACCTGTAACATCCAATATGGCTCAGCAGACAAAAATATTTGGCTTTGATTCAGGAGAATGGTTTCCTAATCCTAGCACTTCCACTAACTTCCCATCAGTGCTTCTATGGTCTCAGTGGTAAAAGAAAGCCGCTGCCACCTGCTCTCTATCTTTATGGAGCTGTTCCAGCAAGCGATATAATACAAATGCAAGTGACATTACTTCAAAGCTGCAAACTTAATCTCATTATAACTAATTCAGCCAAAAGTACTATAAAAATGTCCAGTCACTTAAAAACAATTTATCCCTTTACCTTAAAGCTAAATATCACTATACCAATCTTCACTGGAAAATATAACAATGAAACACCATTGAAGCCTAACATATATCTGAGTATAAAATGAATGTTAAAAGATTTAGCTTTACATTTTGAATTAGTATTTGATAAGAGGAAAAATGATTGAAACACTTTGTCCATGAAAAAAATTTATCATGAGATTACACTATTAAAATATGTCCTTATATGCCATGATCATGTTTATAGTTAAAAATCAATTACACAAAGGTCTGTTGACCTAATTTCTGACAATTTCTGACCCAATTTCTTGTATCTCCAAAACTCAATATTCTTGAGGCAATCCTTTAAAATATTTCTAGATGCAAATTATCCCCAAAATGCAACTATTTCTCACTGTCAAAGATAAACAATCCATATTTATACTTAAGATTGTTGTTGTTCAGCCGCTAAGTCATTTCCAACTCTTGTGACCCCATGGACTATATAGTCCACCAGGCTCCTCTGTCAATAGAATTCTCCAGGCAAGAGAAGAGTACTGGTGTGGGTTGCCATTTCCTTCTCCAGGGGATCTTCCTGCCCCAGGGATCAAACCTGCATCTCCTGCATTGGCAGGTGGATTCTTTACCACTGAGCCACTGGGGAAGCCCTAAGCTTAAGATTACATAGTTTTAAAAATATAGAATCAAAGGTATAAATAGTATTTTTATTCATCACCTACTTAATACCGGGCACCACAACAGGGTCTTCACATAGAATTTCTAATATGAGGCACCATACTAGGCTTCATATGTAATTTCTACATATGAGGCCTTCATATATAATTTCTAATCTTGGCCAACAGCTAAAGAAATTAGTAGTCAGAAAAATTAAATAACTTTTCCATAACCACACAGGTAGCAATTAGCAAATCTGAGACATAACTGAACTTAAAGCATAAATTCTTCCTACTCTGCCATGATGTTTCATAGGGCTAATGGTAACAAGTAGCCTTAGAGGATTATAAAATAGTACAGGGAAACTGTCATCAACTCAATTTAGCAATGACAAGAGCTCATGGCCATACTTTCTAATTTAAGAAAGTTCATGAATCTTTCTTCACTCTTCCTGAGTTATTAAGAAAACTAGTATAAGACTGCTCACTACACCATCCCATAAATAGAAGAGATTAATTTCACTCAGATAATTACACACTCCTTCATGTACATGTTACCACTGTAAGACCATAACCACACAAGCTAATTCTTAGGGTATGTATAACAAATCAAGAAAACAACTACTCTAATAGTAACAGAGACTGGAGGGAAGTTTTCTCAGCAATGGCTAGGATCAGCTGCATAGGTAGCCAAGGTCCTTGGGGAACTGAACTTAACCAGAAGAGACTCTCCTAGCCAAAACAGCAGCTCAATTCAGAATGGTTCTAACTAAATTGAAACAGAATCAGGATAAATGCATTTTCTTATGACATGAATGTATTTAAAGAAAATATATATTGCTTCTTAAACATCCTACTCTTCAGGTACTAATGTAAGAAGTGAGCTGATAAATTTTCCCACTGGAGGTCCCTTATTTGCACTGACCCACTGCAATCAGACCCCTCGTGAGACCAGCATACATCAATACTTGCAAAGTGGCTCTCCAAAGTTAAAAACTGTATTCAGAGGCCATGGAATGGAGTAAAATTAATGTAACTTGGTAAAAATGAACCCCGGGTATATTATGGAAAGAACACTGGCTGCAGGTCAGGAGACTGAGGCTCTAGTACTAGTTTTTCAACTATTTACCTAAATGGTATCAGGAAATCTCCATGTCAGGGCACCTTGGCTTCCCGACCTGTAAGGTGATATGGTTGACCTAGATACTATAAAGAGCTCACGTCTCCTGACCCAAGCTAATTACATCCCACTCACAAAGGTGACTTGTAAATGAAACTGACTCTCATTAGAGACATTTGAATTTTCAAGAAATAGTTGAAATAAAGATTTCTCAAACTACAGAACAAGCAGCTTAATATCAATCCTTGGCAGGATTCTAGGATGATCTGTAGAAAAGGCAGATGTGATCATTTGGGACTAACGTGAGTACATGAGGAAATTTCAAGTCTGCCTCACACTACTTCCCCCTGTGATAGGGTTACTATGCTAGCAGATCAGAAAAATACAGATAACAAACAAATTAAGTCACCTCTCAACTGAGTCAAACAAAAGAAAAAAGTTAGGATAATAGAAAACGTCTGTTAAAACATAACTAATCATCTCCAGGTAACGATGGCAGAACAAATACACACATCTGCTTTTGCTAGCTCTTAAATCCCTCAAAAAACCCAGTAAAGAAGTTTGTTTCTTTGTTTTGTTCCCTTAAATCATAAAATCACAATAGTAGGTAGCAGAGATGAGAGCATCCAGATTTTTAAAGGTAAGAAGCCAATGCTCAAGAGGTCAGGAGCCTTATAATACCTAAGAAAACTGAATCTGGGCTGTGGAGAAAGCAAAGCTACAACCCAATTTATACAGAATGATAAACACAGGTACAGTCATCCCTCAGTATCCATGAGGGATTGCTTCCAGGACAATCCACAAATTGTCAAAATCTGTGGATGCTCAAGTAGTTTAAATAAATGGTGTAGAATCTGCATTTAACCTATGCATATCATTATCAAAGAACTAAAAGGGCTCTTAGAAACTTAAAAACAATGATGCCAGAAATGATAAAAACATCCAGAGAAGGGTTAGAAGATAAGGTTTCTACAAGAAAGTAAAGCAAATAAAAATAGTAGGGTGGGGTGAGATAAAACTAGAGGATCAGCCCAGGAAGTTCAAAACCAAATAAAAGAGCTTTCAGAAAGGGAAAACACAGAAAATGAAAAAGAGGAAATGACCAATAAAATGATTCATGAAAATTTTGAGGGGTGAAGAGGTAAGGGTGGGGACAAAGGAAGAACGCAAATTTCCAGATTGAAAAGGACTCACAGAAAGCGTATCACTGTAAACTTTCAACACACTGCAAAGAGAAGAGCCTCAAAGCTCCCATATAGTAAAAAGGGGTCAGGAATCAGAAGGATTTCTGACTTCTCAACTGTAACACTAGAAGCTAAAAGGCAATGGTGTAATATCTCCAAAATTCTAAAAAAAAAAAAAAAAAAGTATTCCAAACTAAACATCTATGCCAAGTTAAATTATCTATGAAGTGTAAAAGCAGAATACATTTTAGAATATGTGATGTGTTTTTTAAAAAAATAAAAGGTATCCTTTCTTAGGAAGCTACTGGAGGCATACTCCATGAAAAGGAGGAAACAAACCCTGAGTAGCCATGAGATTTACTGGAGAAGGACATGGCAACCCACTCCAGTGTTCTTGCCTGGAGAATCCCAGGGGCGGAGGAGCCTGGTGGGCTGCCATCTATGGGGTCATACAGAGTCAGACATGACTGAAGCGACTTAGCAGCAGCAGCCATGAGATTTAGGAAATAGATTCAACATAGGAGGGAGCAAATGAAGCCCTAGGATTACAGGCAATAATCAGATGATCCCAGGTTGTGAACTGTGCACCAGTTAGAGGGCAACCAATCTAGATTATAAGAGGTCAGATGGCTCTTATAGATCCTGTTGAGAATCTGAAACTGACAGAACACCAGATATTCGAAAGTCTTTTAAACGGAGATTCAAATAATAGGCAAAAGGTTTGGCGATGAATTAGTCCAAAATACATAGAAAAGTAAACAGTGGAAAACCAAGCAAACAAAACCCAGATAATTACCATCTTCCAGTTACACAGAAAAGAAAAAGTAATCAGAGTTTACTCGATGGCTCTGCCACATATTAACATAATCAAGTGAATGTTAACACTGAATACTGAGCTAACCAAAATTACAAAACAACTATTTTGGTGAAATGGAAGGATGGAAAAGGCATATTTGCTTAGTAGGAGGGAGAGAGAATAAGCTAAACCTTTATTTTCAACAGTGGAAGGTTCAAAATTTTAAAACCTGAAAGTAATTATAAACAGTATTTAGAAACATTTAAAAATTAAGATAATGAACAAAAGTAGATGAACACGTATATCTCTGGAGAAGGTAAAATAGGGGCCAGTAGTAAGGGAATGCTATTCACTAAACCTGGGAATTCCCTGGAGATCCAGTGGTAATGTTACCACTGTCAGGCACAGGTTCAAATCCTGGTTGAGGAACTAAGACCTCACAAGCAGTGTGGTGCAGTTAAAAGAACAACAAAAACCTTGTCAAACTATTTGATTCTTTAACTATGTCAGAGTACAATTCTGTTCTAAAAAAATTTTTAAAACACTAATGAAAATGTAGCAAAAATATTTAATACATACAAAAAGTTAAAACTAATTTTGAGAACTCACTTCTACATTTTTACAGACTGATTCTAGGCAAATTCTTAAGCTTAAGAACAACTTAATAGCCCATAAATTGTGTTGCAAAGCCAAAAACTGGGCACTGGGCCTTGCATCTGACTCTCATCTAACAAGGTATTTTCATATTGTGAGAAACGCAGTACGGTTAACTCCCTCCATACAATAAGTTGTATGTCAAACAAGCTTTCTAACACATACATACCTTTGCTGACTCATAATAACTTTTTCCCTCAACTGTAACTTTCTTCCCAGCCCTCAGTTTGAGGTGAGGTGAAGTCGCTCAGTCGTGTCTGACTCTTTGCGACCCCGTGGACTGTAACCTACTAGGCTTCTCAGTCCATGGGATTCTCCAGGCAAGAATACTGGAGTGGATTGCCATTTCCTTCTCCAGGGGATCTTCCCAACCCAGGGATCGAACCCACGTCTCCCGCATTGGAGGCATACGCTTTAACCTCTGAGCCACCAGGGAAGCCAGCCCTCAGTTTACCAACACTAATTCAAAAATATAAAGATTTTAAAAATGGAGTGTAGATGAGTAGAAACGGGTGTTTTACTTGACAATGACCTAAACAAAAACAATGTGAAGTAACTATTTTAAAAGTTACTGCCATCCTAAGCTACATTGATAGAAGTATAGTATCTAGATCCTACATAACAGATTTTAAGAGTCACTAGTCAATCCTGCTTTCAACTCCTAGCTCCTTAGTTTGAGAAAAATCTAGATAAGGCGCAACAAATTAACAGATGTAGGATGAGGAAATCTAAACATGTCATATGGCTAGAGGTTATATGGCCTCATGTTCGAATTCTTTCAATTGAATAAATAGCAAAAAGAAAATAAACCCACAGCTGAATTAAGTTGAATGAAGTTAAGAGGCTGAAGAAATTTGAAAAATCTTTAGTCACACAGAAGACTGATACAGGAAAGATGAATTCAATTTGCTCAGAACTGACCCAAGTGGTAGCAGACAATCAAATGGAAAAAACTAAAACAACAATGAGAGCTCACTGAAGAAAACAGCCCTGACTGGCATCCCTGAGAATCATAGATATGGGGGGTGAGCAAGAAGCTGGTCAATACTAGATGTGGCTTCAAACATCAAAGAGCTGGTTAAACAATATGATTTATAAGGTTCCTTTCAAACATGAAATATGTATCTCAAAGATTCCTCCCTTTCAAGCATAAGACTCCAAAACACTAATATCATTTGTATCTCAGTCAAGTAGCTCAGGGGGTAGCCAACTAGGGCCTGCAGGTAGGCCACTTATTTTGTAAATTAAGTTTTATCAGTACACAACCAGCATCTATGGCTGCTTCCACAGTACAACCACGCTGTTCAGCCTCAAGTAATGAACTCTCTGGTTCTCTAAGAAAAAGTCTGCTCATCCCTAAACTAGGATAATATACACAGACAAATATGACACTTAAAATATAAATAAGAAGCACCAGAATTATCCTCCCACCATAAACAATCAGAAAACCAGACCAAAAAAAAAAAAGAAACTGTTTTCAGATACTGGATGGCGGACAACACAAAGGTAGAATCTCTGAGGTAAAGAAAACCAATGAAGCAGGTCCTATAAAGTCTAAGGTAACTGGAATACATTAAAGTAGATCACCAGAAAAGAGAGTTTATGCAGAAAAAGAGCTCCAGATATCTGACAGGGTCTCTTCTAAGGCTGTTCCTAAACACCAAGTTGCACATTTAAACAAAATTCAACAGGTGCCAGGCAACCAGGGAGTTCAGTGAACTCAGAGCAATATAAATCAAAAGAAAAAAGAAAATCAAAATATATACAATTAAACATCTGAAAACCAGAGATAAAAAGGAAAATCTTCTGCAGTGACAGGCAGGTTCTTTACCACTAGTGCCACCTGGGAAGCCCCAAAAAGAAAAATATTAAAAGCTATCCAGAGAGGAAAAAAGAAACACATTACATAAGCAGAGGTGAGGTGAGGTGAAGTCGCTCAGTCATGTCTGACTCTTTGCGACCCCATGGACTGTAACCTACCAGGCTTCTCCGTCCATGGGATTTTCCAGGCAAGAATACTGGAGTGGGTTGCCATTTCCTTCTCCAGGGGATCTTCCTGACCCAGGGATCAAACCCAGGTCTCCCGCATTGGAGACAGACGTTTCAACCTCTGAGCCATGAGGGAAGCCCTTACATAAGCAGAAGCAACCAACATTTACAACAGACTGCTCAAAAGACACTACGCAAGCAGAAAGTAAGGGAGCGCAAGCAGAAAGCAAAGGATCGTGGGGCTTCCCCAGCAGTCTAGGACTCAGGAATCTGCTCTTCCCATGGGCTCCCCGGCTGGTTAACTGGGAGCCCACCTGCGACACAGTTAAAAAGCAAACAAACAAACAAAAACAACGGAACAAGATGAAAGAAAAAAAATCTCCACACCTATAACTCTAGATCAAGCACAAATCTTTCAAACATGAAGGTAAACATGATTTTTTTTAGATCAACAGAAGCCAATGGAATTGTACTTTAATAAATGTAACTAGAATAAATGTTTTTTAAAAAGTTCTTATACTACAAAGAAAATTTATCAGATGGAAACTTAGATCTACACAAAAGAATAACAAGCACCAGAAACAGTCAATATATAAATATAAATCATGTATCTCATTTTGAAATTTCCTGAAAAGCTAATTAACTGTTATTGCAAAACTAATGGATCATGGACTGGAAACTGGATACAGAAGAAAAATTTAAAACAACAGAACAGAGGCCAGAAGGAGAAAGTGTATATATATATTGGTCCATTAACATAAATGAAAAAATGCACTATTTGGAGGCAAACTGTAATAAGCTAAAGATGCATATTATAAGCCCTTAATCAGTTCTTAAAAACTAAAACAAAGAAGCATATCTAATAATGAAGACAAAATGGACTCATTCCAAAAATAATAGTACTCAAAATAACCCAAAAACAAGGAGAAAAAGTCCAAAAAAAAGAAAGAAAATGGATGCAACACATAGGAAAAAAGCCAAAATAGCTGATTTAAAGCCAATCATATCAATATAATTACACAATTAAAAGACACCAATTCTCACAGTGGATAAAATATTTAAAGGCCCAACTATATACTGCTCACAAGAAAAGCACTTAAAGAGTGAAAAGACATAAAAAGGTGTATCAGGCAAGCATAACTTATAAGAAAACCAAGTGAATACATTAATAGCAAAGTTGACTCCAAGAGGACTATTACTGGGACTAGAGAGAGAAATTTTATAATGATAAAAATGGCAATTCTTCAAGAAGATATAAATCCCAAATGTGTAGGTATCTAATAACAAAACTTCAAAATAAATGAACTACAATATAGATATATATATATATGATATATATAAAAGGAGGAACTGACAAATCCAGAATTATAATTGGAGACTTCAACAGGCCTCCTCTCGGCAACTGGTAAGACAAGTAGACAGAAAATCAATAAGGATATAGAAAAACATGAACAGTATCAACCAACATAACCAAACTGACATTTATAAAACATTACAACTCAACAAAAGACTACACATTGTTTTTTTCAAATGCACATGGAACATTCACCAACAGAAACCATATGCTGGGCCATAAAATAAATATCAATGTATTTTCAAAAGCTGAAATCTCTGAACAGAATTAAATTAGAAATTAATGAAGTACCTCCAATGCTTCCCTCCCCCACAAATAACTTTAAATAACGCAAAGGAACACCTCCTGCCAAAAAAAAAAAAAACACAAAGGAAACTAGAAAATATTTTGAACTGATTATGACAACAAAATACTGAAATATGAGGGCTACAAGTAAAACAGTGCTCAAAGAGAAATCTGTAGCATTATATATTCACATCAGAAAGGAAGAAATGTATAGAACCACTCTAAGCTTCTTCCTCTGGAAGCTAGAAAAGGTGTAAATTAAATAAAATGCAAACTGACAGAAATAATAAAGCAAAGAAATAAATGAAATATAAAACAGACTAACAACAGACAAATCCAATAAATGAAAAGCTGGTTATTTTAAAAGATCAATAAGATTGACAAACTTCTCACTAGGTTAATCAAGAGAGGTAAAAAAAGACAAATTACCATTATCAGGAATGAAAGATGAGAAATTACTCCACATCGTAATGACACTGTAAAGATTATGGACTTACTATAAACAACAGTATGTCAATAGTTAAAACTACTTAAATGGACTATTCCTTTGCAACAATTACAAGAGTAACACACACACAAAGACCTAAATAGCCCTTTATCTATTAAGAAGTGGAATTCGTAAATTAAAATCTTCCCTAAAAGAGTTCTCTAAAGCAAGATGGCTTCACTAGTAAATTCTATTCAAACATCTAAGGAAGCAATACCACCAGTTCTACACATACTTTAAAAAAACAGAGGGACTACTTCATTTCAGTTGCTCAGTCGTGTCCGACTCTTTGCAACCCCACGAATCACAGCAAGCCAGGCCTCCCTGTCCATCACCAACTCCCTGAGTTCACTCAGACTCACGGCCATCGAGTCAGTGATGCCATCCAGCCTCGGTCGTCCCCTTCTCCTCCTGCCCCCAATCCCTCCCAGCATCAGAGTCTTTTCCAATGAGTAAACTCTTCGCATGAGGTGGCCAAAGTACTGGAATTTCAGCTTTAGCATCATTCCTTCCAAAGAAATCCCCCAGGGCTGATCTCCTTCAGAATGGACTGGTTGGATCTCCTTGCAGTCCAAGGGACTCTCAAGAGTCTTCTCCAACACCACAGTTCAAAAGCATCAATTGTCCGGTGCTCAGCCTTCTTCACAGTCCAACTCTCACATCCATACATGACCACAGGAAAAACCATAGCCTTGACTAGACGGACCTTAGTCGGCAAAGTAATGTCTCTGCTTTTGAATATACTATCTAGGTTGGTCACAACTTTTCTCCCAAGGAGTAAGCGCCTTTTAATTTCATGGCTGCAGTCACCACCTGCATTTTGGAGCCCAAAAAAATAAAGTGTGACACTGTTTCCACCGTTTCCCCACCTACTTCCCATGAAGTGATGGGACCGGATGCCATGATCTTAGTTTTCTGAATGTTGAGCTTTAAGCCAACTTTTTCACTCTCCTCTTTCACTTTCATCAAGAGGCTTTTTAGTTCCTCTTCACTTTCTGCCATAAGGCTGGTGTCATCTGCATATCTGAGGTTATTGATATTTCTCCCGGCAATCTTGATTCCAGCTTGTGCTTCTTCCAGCCCAGCGTTTCTCATGATGTACTCTGCATAGAAGTTAAATAAGCAGGGTGACAATATACAGCCTTGACTTATTCCATTTCCTATTCGGAACCAGTCTGTTGTTCCATGTCCAGTTCTAACTGTTGCTTCCTGACCTGCATACAGATTTCTCACTTATCAATTCATTTTTAGGAGACCATCATTACTAAGACCAAAGACATTACAAGAAAAGAAATCTACATGTCAATATCTTTCATGATTATAGATTTAAAAATCAGTAACAAAATATTGGCAAATCAAATCCAACATTATATAAAAATGGTAATACAGGAGTTTATTTTGGGTGTTAAACTTAGTAGCATTAGTTTGAAAATCCATCAATGTAATTTCAGTCTAGTTTAGTTCGAAAACTCATCAATAAAATATCCCATATTAACAAAACTTGTGATCAACCCAACAGACACAGAGAAAGCGTTTTTAAAAATTCAACACCAATTCATAGCAGAAAGATTAAGCAAACCAAGAAATAAAGGAAACTCTTGCAACTTGATGTACATTCTTAATACATTTCTATTCAACTTTGAACTATAGATCCTTCCCAATCAATGAAATAAAGGCGAAAAAAGGCATACAGATTAGAAAGGTGTAACACATCATTTTTATTCACAGACAACAGCATCATTTACATTTACAAAGATAAAAGGACTTCAGAAGAGCTACTAAAATTAATAGTTGACCTTCAACAACACAGGTGTGAACTGTGCAAGTCCACTAAAATGCAGATTTTTTTAATACTACAGCACTACATGATTTGTGGTTAGCTGAATCTGTGGATGCAGAACTATGGATATGGAGGAGCCATGGGTATGTAGGGATGACTATAAGTTATATTCAGATTTTCAACTGTGGGGAGGGTTGCTTCCTATAACTTCCATATTGTTAAAGGCTTAACTGCAATTGAATTTAGGGAATTTACAGTGTGTGGGATAAATAGTGGGCTTCCCAGGTGGCTCAATGACAAAGAACCCGCCTGCCAATGCAGGAGACATAAGAGACGCCGGTTCGATCCCTGGGTCTGGAAGATCCCCTGAAGGGCATGGCAACCCACTCCAGTATTCTTGCTTGAAGAATCCATGGACAGAGAAGCCTGGTGGGTTACAGTCCATAGGATCACAAAGAGTCGGACATGACTGAAGTAATTTAGCATGCATGCACAGGATAAATACACAAAAGCTAACTGTTGCTGCTGCTGCTAAGTTGCTTCAGTCGTGTCCAACACTGTGCAACCCCATAGATGGCAGCCCACCAGGCTCCCTCGTCCCTGGAATTCTCCAGGCAAGAACACTGGAGTGAGTTGCCATTTCCTTCTCCAATGCATGAAAGTGAAAAGTGAAAGTGAAGTCACTCAGTTGTGTCCGACTCTTAGCAACCCCATGGACTGCAGCCCACCAGGCTCCTCCANTCCAGGCAAGAACACTGGAGTGAGTTGCCATTTCCTTCTCCAATGCATGAAAGTGAAAAGTGAAAGTGAAGTCACTCAGTTGTGTCCGACTCTTAGCAACCCCATGGACTGCAGCCCACCAGGCTCCTCCATCCGTGGGATTTTCCAGGCAAGAGTACTGGAGTGGGGTGCCATTGCCTTCTCCGAATACATACTAGCAGTGAACAATTTAAAAATATTTAAAAAGTAACGCCACTTATAACAGCATTGAAAAATATGAACTGCTCAGAGATAAACCTGATAACATATATTACAGACCTGTACATCAAAAACTACAAAAAAAATGCTGAGAGAAATTAAAGATCTAAAGAAATGGAAAGCTAGAACATGTTTATGGATTAGAACATCTAAAACTGTTAACCTATCAATTCTCCCAAGTCGATCTACAGAGTCAACCAGACATCAATCAAATCCCTGCAGTTTTTCTTAATAAACAGATTGATTCTAAAACTTATATGGAAATGCAAAGTACTCAGGAGAGCCAAAACAATTTTGAAAAAGAACAAAGTTGGGAATTTATCCTGATTTCAAGATGCATAGTAAGATTTCAACAATCATGACTGTGTGCTCGGGGCAGAAGTAGGTAGACCAAAGGAACGGAACACAGGGAGCTCCCTGACAGTCCAGCGGCCAGGACACCTCTCTCTCACTGCCGAGGGCCTGGCATCGATCCCTGGTTGGGGATCCGACAAGCCATGCTACACACACAGATTCAATACATTCAATAGATTTTTGATAGGTATAGTGAAAAACATAAGTCTTTTCAACAAACAATGCTGGAATAACTAGATATCCCATGAGCAAAAAGAACTTCAACCCTTAATTCATACCACACAAAAAATTAACTCAAAATGGATCACTTAACCACAGACCTAAACCTAATAAAAAATACTAGGATATCTCTGGAAGAAATCATATAAGAGAAAATCTTTGCTACTCTGGAATAGCAATTAGAACTCATATATAGCTGGCTGCAATGTAAAATGGCACAACCACCTTTTTAAAGTTGAGCAGTACTTAATAAAGTGAAATCTATATTTCCCACATGATTCAGCAAGTGTACTCCTGGATATTTACAGAAACAAAAACATATGCCCCACATAAAAACCAGTACATGAAAGTTCATAATCAATAAATGAATGGATATGCAAATTGTGGTGTATCAATACACAGAACTACAACTTAGCACTAAAAAGGAATTATCTATTTAAACAATATGAAGCCAGACAAAAGAGACTATATACTATATGATTCCATTCATAAAATATCCTAGAAAAGGCAAAATGAGTCTACAGTAACAGAAGATCAGTGGTTGCCTGGAGGTGGGGGATGGTTTCACCGACTATACATTCATCAAAACTCATAAATCTGTACTGCTTAAGGTGGGTAATATTTTACTGTATATAAACTATACCTCAACAAAGATAATTTTTAAGTGTATGTATTAAATGAAAGAACCTACATTAAAAAATCTCTCAAAGAAAGAAAAAATCTATTTTTAATATAAATGAATCTCTTTTACAAAGCATACAATATTTTCAAAAAAGTTATTTTCATGCCTAACTGTATCAGGACACTGATTACTGGTTTATATTTGTTAAACTTAACTAAAAGAGAATTATTATGAAATATCTGGGAACTATTTAATGAAGTTCATTAGTGATATTGGGATGATTTCTTATCCAACTGCAATAAGACTATAAATTAAAAATTTATGTTACTTTCTCTGTATATCAGAGATTGCTAGCTGCCTACCCAAGCATAAATGGCTCCTTCCTCCACAGTAACACACACTCCAATGCTGGGGAAAACAATGTGCTCACTTGAAGAACTACATTTCCCAGCCTCCCTGAGGTTAAGCATGGCCAGACGTGTTGTAAAGAATGTCCTAGAAGTTTCCTTTAAAAGGAGGGGTGTGGCCCTCCTACAGTTCCTTCTCCTTCCTATCTAGAATGTCACCAGGATGACTAGAGTTTGAGAAGCCATCTTGGACAACATGCTACTTGTGATAAACTAGAGATGATGGAATAACAAGAAAGGACGAGCCTGGGTCCCTTGATGACAGAGAAAAGTAACCAAGCCAGTTCTAATGCTGCCTCCAGGTTGCATGTATGCAAATAAGGAAATTTCTACCTTGTTTAAGCTATTTTTATTTTGAAATAAGCACATGATTATGTTACCATAATAAATCATTTCTGATGAGCATTTTAGCAACTGGTTTTTCATTTTCAAAAAATTTTTAGTGAGATGATGAGTTTTTTTGAGACTAGAGAGTTACCTAGGTTTTTATCTTGCTCAGTCATTGACCAAAACAATAAACCACCCTAATTTTTCAACTGATTTCTCTATTTGGAATAAAGTAGTCTAGGAGGAAAAAAAAAAAAAAAACACCTGCCTATCTGTGGGAAGAAATTTTAAGCTGCGTTTGTTATTACTCCATTAATCTCTGATGAAACTTTTTAAAAATGTAAACTGTGTTATCACTTCATTAATCTCAGGCAAATCTATATGCTCCAGTGACTTCTACCTTCATGCTTATGCTAAATTATATGGTCTACACTGTTAATTTTTAAAAGGCTCCGAAAAGAAAGAGATCAATAATGCCTGGAATAGCTAGGAAGAGCTTCACAAAAACTCTAAAAGGATTTAGACAAGAAAAGAAAGGCGCACACATGATACAATGCACTAGGCTAAGTGCTCAGGCTTTTAAGTCAGTGACTCAGCTCCATGACTGGCTGGCTGTGTGACCTAAGGCAAGTTACTATATCTCGCTTCAGTTTTCTTATCTGAAAAATGGGAACAGTAGTATCTAACTCATCAGGATCTTGATGAGAAAATTTATGTAGCTGGCAAGAAGTTAAGCAATTCCAGGCATTCAGTAAGCACTTTCAGAGCAAAAGCTCTGACATGAGAATGTGTGCAACATGTGAAGATCTAACCTGAAATAAAGATGCCTGTTAGTGAATGGTTGAAAATTTTAAATAGAAAAAGAAAACAGAAGGCTTTCGAGAGATTAAATGCTTTTGAAAAATAAGAAAATTCACAAATATGTATACTCGTTTGTATAAAAGCATTCTCATAACCTCATTAGAAATAAAGAAACTGAAAATGTAAACACTGAGATATTTTCTGCTCAGAGTATAAAAATTTAAGTTTCACAATAGGTGAGGATAGAGGAATTGGGCATTTACATTATTGCCCAGGAAATATAAACTGGCACATCTTTCTGAAGAATTTATGGTTATAACTATCAAAAATGCATAACTACTTGTTACAGAAAAAACTGAATTGTAGTATTTCTCAGTTGATGGTTAAATATCCGATTCTGTGAAACATGATATAACCGCTTAAAAAAATAACAGTGAGGTATACCTAAATTTACTGAGTCGAAAATATTTTGAGACTTTGATTCTATGACTTTAATATTTTTTAAATGTTAAGCTGAAACGTATGTTGCAGGGAAAATGGGAGAATTAGCCCCCGCCTGTAATTTTTTTAACTACAAATACAACCATCTTCAATAGAATGCATAAACAAACTGTGGTACAAGAGTAAATGGTAACTGCACATTGTTGGAACATAATGTTAAATAAAAAGGTAAATTGCAAAAGAATACAGTTCATTTATAAAAAGTTCCAAAACCCAAAACTGTGTGTGTGTGTGTGTGTATCACACACTAAATTCACGATTAAAACTTTGTTTAAAAACAGATGATAAAAATAAAATCCAGAATAGTTACCTTTGAAGGGATAGAAAAGAGAATGGAAAGCAATCACAGAACTTCACAAATGATCAGATGTTCTTTTTCTTACGCTGGGTATTAGGTACATGGGTGTTCAATATATCATGATTGTTTGTACCTTATGTACGATTTATACATGCTATTATCTAATGAAAACAATTTGAAACTGCAAGTTTATAAGCACACAAACATATTTTTAAAAAACCCAGAATAATAAAAAGTAAACTAACCTGGAATGATAAAAATTAAACTACTGGTAGTTACCCCTACATGGGGAAGGGGAACCTCCTGTTAACAACATTGAGTTATTAAATTATAAAATTAATTAAATTTATAAAATACTTTTCTCTTTCAAATTATAATTGTGAAAATGGTAACCACATGGAAAATATGTTAGTGCATACAGCTGAATAAAGAACTGTATTTACCCTGTGATTATATCTGTTTTTTCAAAAATTGCACATTAACAAGAATAGAAAAGTTGTGTGTGTCTAACACACACAGACCTAACGGTGTGTCTGGATTACCTAGGCACTTTATGCAGTTTAAATTTCTTGGAAGTTTTATTTCTTGGAAATATTTTGTATTTCATTAGTACGACCTCACTTGGAGAGAAATTACAGAAAAATGCAACTGCAAGAAAGCCAACTCTCCACCTCCAGGGTAGCCAGGTTAAAAATCTACCCGCATGGGAAGGCTGAATGAATTACAGCCAATTGACAATGGATAGCACATGCTGTGCCAGTAAGTGCACTCAAAACAACTGGAGAGGATCCCCACCACAGCAAGGAGATTACATCAAAAGGTTCTGAAGTGCATATGTACATTTTAGCGCTTAACTGAGAACTGTGCTGCCAAGTAAAAGTGCAGCGGGTAGGGAAAGCTCCAGAGCACAGGAAGTCCAGGAATGTGCTGAAAAGGAAAGGGGTAGGGAGGAATGGGCAGAAAGTGAGGGACGAAGGGAAAACTTTTCCCAACATGTGAGGGAGAAATCTGACGTGGCATAACAATGATACTCTCAGTATCTATAAAAACCTTGTCCAACCAGAAACCTAAGTGCTGAGGGAAGAACAGGATGATAGGAATGAAAATTTAAAGGAACCCAAAATCAGAATAAAGAAGAGGTGTCAAAGATACACACTGTTTTCTGGTCTTTACAACTGTCCTCTAGTTTATCCACTATGCCAGTTCCTAAAAACCGGCAGTTTCCACAAAGGCAAGAAGAAAAACAGGAGTAAAAGTCTTTTTCATCCTCCTACCAATAATATCACTAAATATAAAGAAAGCCTTTAAATCTTAATATAAATAAAACCTTTAAATAAAAAAACTAAGTGAAAACCCCCCACAGCAGATTTACAGAGGGAAAATGTAACCTGCTTTCTGAGCTTACCACTATTAAAAGCAGAAGCATTATGTAACAAATGCTGATAGAGCCACTGCTGTGGGGGTACACCCCCATCTATCTACTTTTCTGTCAGAGTTTCTCCACACCCATTTCTGATCATCAACATTTCAAGAGCTCTTCCGCTACCAAAATATTCTTCATTCCCACCTACATACAACCACCATTCATCACCCACACCTCTCCACCCAGCCTACCAGTCTTGCCTTCTCCTTCCTTCCCTACCTTTTTAATTCACCCCTCCTTGCTCGTAAATCTTATTCTCGATTTAGGAGAGAACTCTTGTTCCCACTGCCTCAAGTCTTTTCTGAAAATAGGCAGGTTATAAAGGCTAATGTTTGTTTTTACTTTTTCCCCACTATCTCTTATCTTTCTGCCCCCAGCTCTTGTCTATAATTAATTTTAAAACTGTGACTTCCACAGGGCATAATTTAATAGCAAGAACTCAGGCTCAGTGAATACTTTCATATATATATATGACTATGATCAAAGCATAGCTCTTTTTAACAACTATAGCTCCTGGATGCCACTAACAGTTGTTTGTTTTGTATAAACAAGAACACAAATGCTATAAAACCAAGAATATCTGTTTGCCATTTGATTCCTCTCCTATGACAAAATTTGGTAACCAACTTCTACTAAATTCTACCTCCAAAATATTACTTGATACCATTTCTTTCTCTTCATTCCTACTGACCCTGCATAATTTCTCAGATCTAGGCTATTCTAAGAGCCTTCCCCTCTGCCTTTGGGGTTTCTCTGCTATTCCAGCTGACACTACACAGAGCCCACCTGAGTTTTCTCGCTTTCTCCTCAGTAGCCTTCAGGCACTCCCCTGTGCATACAGAATAAACTTCCAGCTCCTTCATGCCACCCAATATAGCATCAAACATCATCTTTCAGGATTGTCTCCTATCTATTATAATCATTAAATAAAAATAAGTAAACTCAACAAAAGAATAATTTCCAAGAGCATCCAGAAATGAATTCTTAATGTACTATGTATGCAATTATTTATGTAACTGATAAATTTATTTATCTCAACCACATACTATTACCTCCAACTCAACTTTTACAAAAATAGCTAAAATAAAGTTCTATCCACCTAATGTGTTAAAACTGAATTTCACTATTTAAAATATTTTAATTTTCAATTCCAATATTAAAACGTAAGGTGGACAACAAGGATTCTAAAATCAAGTTATCTTTTAAATGAATGTTAACACATATTGACAAATTTCTCAGTTTTCTGGAATTTGTTAAAGTCAGCTCTTGGAGTTGTTAACAGTGTATCACATCTACCATGAGAAAGTTTGACAACAAAGTCTAAGTCACTTTAGAAGATAAGCACCTACCTTACTGAATCCCATTTGTTTTCCATCTAGACTATTTCTTGAGTTCACCATATAAACTATCAAACCAGGCTACTCATCTTAACACAGTTATTAGAAAAGTTTCCTAAAAACAAGTATTTCTTTTTCAAACTAAATTTATAAAATTTACTAAAAAAGACAGTTCATTAGCTTACACACAGCAAAGGCTGGGTTCTCTTCTGAATCATTCTGCTGTGTAATTAAGTGTTGTAGGAGCTTGCAGACAGACTCAAGAACCACACCATCTGTCTGGGTTGCAAAGCGCGGTTTTACCATGATATCACGAAACAGCAACAAAATATTATTTTCATACGTATCTCAAGTAATTTACAGACAACTAAAGAATTTGTATATTTGAGATCACAACACTTAATTCAATCCATATCCATGATAACACTTTGTATATAAACCAATACTTTTTGAAAAATGTTTTTAGTAACTTAAGACTTATATTTCAGAAGGTAAACATATATGGTCTTCAGTAGCTACAATGTAGATTTATGCTCTGGTATAAATTCTAAATGTTAAACTGTTCAGGTGTTAAATACATCTGTAAAATTTAAAAGTGCCAATTATTTGTTTAGAATAATATCATTTAAGTAAAATTTCCCCAAATATCTACAGATCTAGGATTACAGTGCCACACTTTTTGACAGGATTTCAATTATCATTTTTCAATGTGTGAAGTATTTTTAAAGAGAAATTATTATAAATAAAATCATCTATGTAACATGAAAACCATAGGAACAAAGCTGATTGAGAAAACTCCCATGATATTCCTGAATTCAAAAGCAGAAAATAATCCTTGCCACTGCAACTCAATCTAAATAGTACAGGTATGCCTGCCACAGATCAAACATCCTCTGCACCACCTCCTCTAACACTGAATGTTAAGGCAGACCACCGTGAGAAAGTAAAATCCTAAATACACACATAAGTGCTAATCTTTGCTGCCTCGTGTCCAATTCTTTGTGACCCCATGGACTGTACCCCACAAAACTCGTCTGTCCATGGGATTCTCCAGGCAAGAATACTAGAGTGGGTGGCCATTTCCTTCTCCAGGGGATTTTCCCAACCCAGGGATCGAACCCAGATCGAATCCAGGTCTCTCGCATTACAGGCAGATTCTTTACCGTCTGAACCACCAGGGAAGCCCATAGTTGACTACGTGGGCAGCCTCAAATGAGTAAAGCAACACTAAGTGGACAAAGGTAAATTACTTTTGTCTCACAGGCCAAACTTTCTGTTAAAACCTAAAGAAATTGTCTCAACGGGATATTGTATTTATCCTAAGGCTTTTCTTTACAACTACTTCCATTTAGCCAAAATTGAGGAGGCTGCCGACATGGCTCAGTATTAAAGAATCTGCCTGCCAATGCAAGAGACATGGGTTCAAACCCTGGGTAAGGATCCCCTGGGGAAGTAAATGCCAACCCACTCCAATATTCTTGCCTAGGAAATCCCATGGACAGAGAAGCCTGGTGGGCTACAGGTCTATGGGGTCGCAAAAGAGTCAGACACAACTTAGCGACTAAACAACAAGAAGCCAAAAATGAAGCTCAGGAGGATAGCTGACGTTTGCTAGACAGACACAGACAGAATTCCATTCCTCCTCTTCTGATAATCTGCCTTGATCCCCAGAGAGCAAAAATGGCACTCCCAATATCTAGTCCAATCAAGGGACCACTGAATCCACCTCCACTGAAACTACTGAAACACACACACTGAAGCACCAGACAGAGAACCTGGAAGGCAATTGTACAGCAAGGAAGGAGCTCTTGGCATACATGCATAATGTATGCATTCCAATACAGCTGGCCCTTGAACTGCCTGCCCTGCAGAGTGGAAAATTCATGTGTAACTTCACAGTCAGCTCTCCTTATCCATGGAACAGGTCACATAATACTATAGTATTTAGTTATTGAAATACACCTAAATATAAATGGACCCATGCAGTTCAAACCCATGTTGTTCAAGGGTCAACTGTAACAGAAGGTACTAAATTACTGACATAAGCAATAATTTACAGCAAAAAGCAGAACCGAGAGAAAAGACACTGACCAAAGAAGTATACTTTAAAACAAGACTTTTCAGGACGGCTGACTAAACTGTCTCTAAAAGAAATTCCAAAAGAAAAAGACCAAAAGATACTAGACAATGGCATCAATATCTGATCCATTTCAAAGGAGTCTACTTTGAAGAAAGCTTCTCATTTGGGCAGATGTGTTCTAGTCCTAGTGTGACCAGCTCAAAATTAGTTTTGTAAGTGTGAAGTGTACAACCAAAGCAAGTGACATTCGACCTACTTAAAACAACCATTAAAGGAAAATCAAAACAAAAATGGTTGATAGTAACAAGAACATCAAGTAAAATGCAAAATTTTTAACTAAAAAAATTTTTACATGTTTATTCAGGCTCGAGCGCAGTATCTTTTAGTCTTTGAACTTAAAAAGCACTCAAGCTACAACTGAGATTGTTCACTTCTTATACCCTCACAGCTTTTATTTCTCAGGTGTCTTACCCTTTTCCCAGTGCTAATCCCATCACCTGGGCTCTTAATACCATTTCCAGCCTGACTGTTTCATTGATTATCAACTACTCTTGTATCTTTCATTTTTCTTTCCATCTCTCTACTACAGTTGCTCCTAACCTACAAATACAAATGAGGCTCTGGCCTTCTGAAAAACTGCCTTCACCTACCTTTCAGTCTCTCACCCTTCCCACTCCCATACCACCGCTTGTTTCACAATCAAGTTTCTTCAACTGCGAAGTGTACCATTAACTCATTTTGCAAGCTGCTGTAATTCAGGTTCTACCCTCAATGAGCATATGTAATGATTTCAACCAAGTACCAAGCTGCCCAAACAGGAAACTTCCTCATCTTCCTCTCCTTGACTCTTTCCTTCAAGGTCCACCACAATTGTCTTTGAAAATTACGATTATTCCTTCTTTATTATTTTTATGTCAGATAAAACAAATTATATTGTCTACTGAAAATACTTTAACATATATATTCATGACTTGAATGTCTAGGCTTCATGAGAAGTAATTCTAGACCAAAATCTAATTTGTTTTAAATGCACAAAATTTAAAGAATGATAGGTTACACAGCTCAACAATTCCAATTTGTCTATTTAAGAGAGCAATCCCAGAAAGGCTTTTAAACATATTATTAAATGTAATACCATTTAACACAGTTGTTTTCCCTCAATTCATTTCTCATAATAGTTTCTATATCATCTTGGATTATCTCCCACTTTTAGTTTCATATCCCATCTGCTCATTTAAGATTCACGTCTGTCCAGTTTCTGAAATATTTGTCACTTTAGTCATTAGCATTTTGCGTAATATAGCACTGTTTTTTAAAGTTCAAAACTGAATTATTTTAGAAAANACATGTTTATTCAGGCTCGAGCGCAGTATCTTTTAGTCTTTGAACTTAAAAAGCACTCAAGCTACAACTGAGATTGTTCACTTCTTATACCCTCACAGCTTTTATTTCTCAGGTGTCTTACCCTTTTCCCAGTGCTAATCCCATCACCTGGGCTCTTAATACCATTTCCAGCCTGACTGTTTCATTGATTATCAACTACTCTTGTATCTTTCATTTTTCTTTCCATCTCTCTACTACAGTTGCTCCTAACCTACAAATACAAATGAGGCTCTGGCCTTCTGAAAAACTGCCTTCACCTACCTTTCAGTCTCTCACCCTTCCCACTCCCATACCACCGCTTGTTTCACAATCAAGTTTCTTCAACTGCGAAGTGTACCATTAACTCATTTTGCAAGCTGCTGTAATTCAGGTTCTACCCTCAATGAGCATATGTAATGATTTCAACCAAGTACCAAGCTGCCCAAACAGGAAACTTCCTCATCTTCCTCTCCTTGACTCTTTCCTTCAAGGTCCACCACAATTGTCTTTGAAAATTACGATTATTCCTTCTTTATTATTTTTATGTCAGATAAAACAAATTATATTGTCTACTGAAAATACTTTAACATATATATTCATGACTTGAATGTCTAGGCTTCATGAGAAGTAATTCTAGACCAAAATCTAATTTGTTTTAAATGCACAAAATTTAAAGAATGATAGGTTACACAGCTCAACAATTCCAATTTGTCTATTTAAGAGAGCAATCCCAGAAAGGCTTTTAAACATATTATTAAATGTAATACCATTTAACACAGTTGTTTTCCCTCAATTCATTTCTCATAATAGTTTCTATATCATCTTGGATTATCTCCCACTTTTAGTTTCATATCCCATCTGCTCATTTAAGATTCACGTCTGTCCAGTTTCTGAAATATTTGTCACTTTAGTCATTAGCATTTTGCGTAATATAGCACTGTTTTTTAAAGTTCAAAACTGAATTATTTTAGAAAACTGATTATTTTAACATCACCACTTCTTAACCTATATCAGTCTGCCCATACTTCAAATTTTCCACCTAACAAAAAGCAGATTTCAGTAAGGTTTTGTACTGCTTTTTAAAAGGGAACAAGGCCATAGATTAGAAGTGCTCTCCTATATACCACTTAGGAAATATTCTCAAGGACAGAGAGAGCTGACAACTGAGCTTCCAAAGAATATGCAAGCTTTCCATCCCCCTCTAAGAAGCCATATCCATCGATTCCTTCAAGACCCAGTTTAAAATTCCCAAGTTTTTCTGGTTGAGTTACTATGCTATCTGTTCATGTTGCTCTCCCTCTGTACTTACCATATACAATCTTATTGAAACTATACTTATTGTATACGCAGGTCTTTATCCTACACATAAACCCTTTGTTGTTTAGTCGCTGAGCCAGCTGTCTCTGACTCTTTTGCGACCCCATGGACTACAGATCGCCAGGCTCCTCCGTCCATGGGATTTCCAAGGAAAGAAAACTGGAGTGGGTTGCTGTTTCGCTCCAGGGGATCTTCAAACTCACATCTCCTATATTACATGCAGATTCTTTACTACTATTTTACTACTATTCCCTAGGGAAGCTCATTAGCCCTTCTGTAAAACCAGACTTCAAGCATTTCTGATGTATGTACATTATTTGAAAATAATTTATATACATCCTAAATTTCTCAAGCATCTGTTGTTCAGTAGCTTAGTCGTGTCCGACTCTTTGCGACATGGACTGCAGCAAACCAGGCTTCCCTGTCCTTAACCATTAACATTCAAAAAAATTGTCTAAATACTAATTTATTAGTTACCCCATCCAATCTCACCCCCAATTCCCTTTGCCCTTTACTGAGGCTCGTAAGTGCTCATTTATTACACAACACAGCAAGGATAAAAGATTGTCTTTAAGAGTGAATGAAGGAAAAAAAGAGAAGGGAAAAGCTAAAGTGCAAAGATGACATCACAGAACCTGTTACTGCTCCCTACATTTTAGGGAGTACATCAGCAAAGAGGAAGCAGCAGCAAATACCCCCAGAAAGGAAAGGGAATATCTGCTTAAATCCTTGTTCCAAAACTGTTCTTCCCATTGGGAAGAGGCCACCCTCACCTCTCCATGCCCTCCTCAAGACTCTCTTTCAGACAGCAATCTTTTCCTACCCTTCAAACATGCCCAGAGTCTGGGTGGGCCTCATTCCCACTGCCTGGAGCTAAGATGGGTTTTAGGGAGGGCCTGCTCTGATGGCCAGCACTATAGTCAGAGGAAAGGTACTCCTAATAACCTAAACTTTCCCATAAAAATGCTCACATAAATAGCATCTGAGCTCTATAATACAAGTAATTAAGTACAATAGGCTAACCATCATTCGTAGCTACAGAATTAAGGTAGGTTTTATTTAAAAGCAAACACGTGCAAATTAACTTTTTCTAATATTTAGAATGCTGGAGACCACTACATGGAAAATTCTACACTTTGGATAAAAACTTAGGACACTGTTCATAATCAACATGACTAAGACTAAAACCACAGACTGGGGCAGAGGGGCTTTCCTTCCTTTAACAAGGTCTAAATATTTTTAGATGTCGCCACATTATTAAATGGAAAATAGAAACTGGCTTGCAGTTGAGGATATATACTTTGTTCAACACAAAGTAAGGGTTATGACATGTGTGTCACACTAAAATGTGATTTAGTCTTTAAAAAGAAAAAGATATTTATTAAGTACTATTTCTGACATTCCTTGAGACAAATCTCAAAATGTTAATAGAACTGCTATTTAAAGTTCAAAGAGCACTCTGGAGCTGCCAAAGAATTAATAGCTTAAACTACCAAATAAGAGTCACAGTTCAGTCTCCAGTCTCAGCCAGTCAGAACTCAGGATTGGCACAGCAAAATCACCCAGCTTATTAAAGACACATTGTGCAACCTGAGAATCATATATACAAATGAAAAGTTGTGACATCTAAAGATGGCTCATTTATAAAGAAAGACACAAGAACAATTTAATCTTCTGCTCCCCTCAAAAAGCACAAATTCAACATAACTGCCATACCCAAAACAAGTAATTTTGCTGTTCCACTTCCTGATTAACTGTCTAGGGTTACTCTATAACTTGAGTTGTAATTTGCCAGAAGACTCTTCCTATTAAAAAACATTATCTAGTCATCCAAAGTGCTTTCCTTAAAAGATACTCAAAATGATTTCTCACACCTCCTGACTCCCGTATTTCCATCGAGTTTACAGGAGAAAATGAGGCACAGAACCATTATGTGACCAACCAGATATAGTCATTAGTTTAAAAAAAAAGGGGGGGGGGTGTTGAATACCACTCAACTTTCCCTATTACCGGTTTACTACCATTTCACTGGGCTCATAGAAAGTAACTGAAGATTAAGCAAAAGTGTTCTTACAGGATACTTCTTAGAGAATGAAAATGGAGGAATTTTGGATCAAACCTCAAACAAAATCTCCAACAGGTTCCAAAATCTATTAGATTGCTACCACCTTACACAAAAATCTAAATAGGAACCAAATTTCTACTCCTTTGGGATATAAGCATGCATCTCTTGATCAGCTGGAAATTTTTAAGAAAGATTTCCTAAAACTCATCTAAAATATTACCAAGCAACAGTACATACATCCTAAACAATGTATGTTCAGAACACAGAGCTGAACAGCTAAATAAGCTTCAAAAATAACAACAACATGTTGTGATCAGGGCCTAAATGGGTAATGAGAACTCCCTTATGAAACAAGGTGGGGAAGAGAATAGTTGTCCAGTCATTCATTCATTCAACCGAGTTAACCAGCATTTAACTATGAAGGGAATGCAAAGATGGCTTAAGACAGGGTCACTGCCCTACAGAAGTTCATATGATTATCAGAGGTAGACAGAGGAGGTATACGGAAGGAGCAAGAGTGACAAGTTCGATCTGTGGGAGTCAAGGAAATCTTCACACGGCGATGACATCTGACCTAATTAAAGATGAGGACTGTGCCAAACATATACATGTGCAATAAAACTAGGAGCTGGTTCCTGAGTTGGACATACGTATGTTTTTCCTTATTTCTCTTTAGGACATTATTACTCAATCTTGTGAACTGCCAACACAAAATGCTTTTTCACACCTATTTTACTCCTTTGAATACCTTACTTATTAGCTCTCAAATTAAGCACAGAGGGACTGTAGGAACTTTATGTGTCATGCAAAAATACTTCCTCAGAAATATATCAATGATGGGAGCGAGGGGAAGGATCATGGTTTTCATGCAACTTAATACGTTTTATGTGAACAATCTTTGTAATTTCCACTAGTACTATAAAGAATTCTGTGCACAATTAATGATATATTTTATTTGAAAAAATCATTTCTTCAAATTTAATTTTAATACCAAATGTCTTAAATATACCCAATTAATGTAGTGATTTAATACAAAGCAAGACAATTATAACACTAAAGAGATCTAGTGAAGATTGAGAAAACATGTTTACCTGAAAATTTACCTAATTCTCTTTATCTTCCTTTTCATTTTTTTTTAAGTTACAAATTTAAACAATGTAAAATAAAGGCACAAGTGAAATTTTAAAAGAATCAACTCAGGATGTTCCTTTAACAGTAATGGAATTTCACTGTACTTGGAAAAAGTACAAAATGCAGAAAGCTGTCAACCAGGGCTCTGTGCTATTTCACAGTAGTAGAAATACGGCTTTAATAAGACTACCACAATTCATCTAGAATGAGAAAATAAACATTCAGAAATATACATAATAAACTATAGAGTATGGAAATGCCAATAGCGTAAACATTCTCCCTTGGACACCACTGATTCTTCTAATTCTCACCTAGAAAGAACAACAACAACAACAACAAAAAACCCTCATCTTTCTTGACTAGAATCCAAATGTACGCTAAGACATTTTATTAGCTTAATAAAGGAAAACAACTTTATTTCCACAAACATAACTAAAACATGTTAATAGAAATGCAAGTAAAACAGGAGTTCCTAAAAGAAAACTATGATAGCCAATTTATGACAACAGAATCCAATCTATACTACAGATGATTTCAAAAATTAAGTACAAAACAAAGTAGTACATTGGGCGAGCTGCCTCTGAAACAAACACCAATCACATACTAAAAGCATTTAAAACTATTTTTGTGTAAACTAAAGCAAACATAGAAAACCATGCTGATGTACATAAGTGACTTTATACTCAACAAAAATTGAGCACACATACATATTTCATTCATGCAAATGAACATGAATTTACAATTCCTCGTTTATGTTAATATTTACCAAGATTAATGGAAAATCATCTCCCTATGTAATGAAGTGAATTCCCCCAACAGAACTAAGCTAACACCTTCAAATCTTTCGAATAAGCAATGAAAGCACATACTATAAAAGGAAATTATCTGAACTGGATAGAAGTTAAATGACTCAAGAGAGAAGGAAAGTCCGAAATTCCAATACACATTACAACCATTGATTCATTAATTCCAAATCTCTAAACCAGTCCTATGAAACTAAAATGTGTGCCTGCAAATTTTTTAACTATCCCCCACAGCACATTTTTAGACTACCTCCCTAATTACCTCATTTTGCAATGCACTAAATGCAATTTCTTGAAATAGCAATGTTTATACAATGACAAAACAGAAATTCTGGTAGCCACAACACACAGTCTGTAAAACAAGTTAGCACATAACACATTTTAAGTAAAGGACAATAAAAGAAATGCCACGGAAACTCTTTTTCTCCATTTCTAATAAATGGTTGCAATGCACAGCTCAGTAGTAACATCTAATATTCAACTGTTACTAATTCTCATAAACTTTGCTTAATTTCTTACAGTAGCTAACTTCTGTGAAATAAATATATCATCCACTTTCAAAACAACAATAAATCAGTATCTTCTACTAGTATTTCAAAGGAGAAGATTATGCTTTTCCTCTACTGAAAACAAATTAAACCATTCAGAAAACTATCTAGTCTGGGAATTCCCAAGTGGTCCAGGGGTTGGGACTCTCTTCCAGTACATGGGTTTGATCCCTGGTCTGGGGACTAAGATCCAAGTGGCCAAAAAGAAAACAATCTAGTCTATCTCTGAATCAAATTTTGATAAAAAGTTGAATTGTTTATTTCAAAAAATCCAGATAAATAATCTTAATACTATTTACACTGAATTTCACCTCAATTTTAAATAACTTAAACATTACTACAGAATATTCCTATCTTTTGCCAATATATAATACATAGACTATAGTATAAAGTGACTTCCCTGGTGGCTCAGACGGTAACACGTCTGCCTACAAGGCGGGAGACCTGGGTTCGATCCCTGGGTTGGGAAGACCCCCTGGAGAAGGAAATGGCAACCCACTCCAGTATTCTTGCCTGGAAAATCCCATGGATGGAGGAGCCTGGTTGGCTACTGTCCATGGGGTCACAAAGAGTCAGACACGACTGAGCGACTTCACTTCACTATAGTATAAAGTGGTGACAGAGTATCTTTCTTATTAATCTCAAGAGCAAAGAAGACCTTTGAAAATGTTTGATGAATACAATTAACTCAGAATTAACTAGGCTAAATTAGCCCGTGAACAAAAAAGATGAATCGTTCCATGCCTAATTAATATAATCCACTACTATAACTTAATTTTATTTAAAGAATGCCTTAAAAGGTTGTTTTTTCCCCAAATACCTAATACAGTCATGAAAAAAATCACCAAAATATTCCAAAGAAAGTGCTAAACTACATAAGCACCTGGCATAAACTCAACACTCAACTGTCCTAAGGCACCCCTTGCCTTTATTCTCACAAAGCAGCCACAATCTAACTTCCTCTCAATGAACTCTTCAAGCAATAACACAGCAACATATTCTGCGATATACAAGTCCTGCGTACATTATTTTCTCTTTAAAATTATGAACTCATCACACGTACAAATGGCTCTTTAAAACGGTCCAGTAAACTGCTATGCTATGCCTTAAATTGCAGTCTATTATGTACTTAAAAATATTTACTAGCAATTGGAGGTTAATATGGCAACTACTACCGGGTAAGCAATTATTGCTATTAAAAATATATAAATATCATTAAACAAAATGAACCATCATGAAAAAAAGATGCTTCACGTGTAAATACTAACACTGGAAACTCAGATAAAAAAATACTCTATATAAAGTATTGGCATTTGAGAAAATTAATCATTTCTTCTCATTTTCAATTGATGGTCCTCCCCATCTGATTCTAACTCAAAAGAATAAATCTCAAAGTTTCTACAACTATCTTCCCTCTCTGCAAAAAATTAAAATAAATCTCAAGAAAAAAGAAAGCAGGTCAATGAGAGATTACTGTAAAATCTTCAAATATTGAATGAATGGCCCTTAATACGAATTATGTACTAATGTGTATTTCAATTTAGGAAGGATTTGATACCATCCCCCAAGTACCCCACAGTTAGGAAGATTCTATGCAAATAAAACAACATGAATGTGGGGCATACATAACTAAGAATTAAACTGCCCTGTGTCAAAGAGTATATACTTTTATGAAGTATATATATACTTTATGAAGGATATAAAACCGCTTTTCTCCATATCATCTTGAATAAGAAACAGAAAGAAACAAAAGTAAATATATACTTACATCTAGAAATTATAACATGTCTTTCCACAAGGGTGAGTTGACATCCCATAGGGCATTGGTACACTCTCCAAAAGGGCAGATTTAACACACTTAACTGAATTATAACTGAGTGAATACATAACAAGAGTCTCCCGGAAATGTGATGGACAGCATGAGAAAACAGTTCTGAGTCACAAAGGCACAGTCAGGCATGCATTTAATGCAGTAGCTACAAATCTCACAACTGCAAGAATAACCCATATCATGTATGCACAATGGCATTTTTCACATGTTAGGAAAAAGGGCAGGGTTGACAAAGAATTTAGGAAATATGATGATGCCATGCAGCAGAATATCAGAAGACAAAGTAAGTAAAGGACTAACAAAAATCTTTAAGGCACCTGACTGCACAAATCAACTGCTGCTAAGCCAGGTGAACACCTTGAGGTAACAGAAAGCGGGTGGGTCATTAATGTGGTACAGAACTTTATCAGCTCTAGCTTACATTTCAGTCCACATTAATAAGAGTATTTAGGTAAATTCTCTATAAGCAATACTTTTCTCTGCTCAAAAAAACTACAGGTCAAAAAGAAAACTATATGCTAATATTATGTACTAAGAGTTTTTATAATACACGATTTATTTTGAACAGGTGATGATTTTATCTCCTTTGGAATTAATTATTCTATACAATGTATTTTAGGCAACATATTTTTGATATTCCAGGTTGCTGCTGTATCTGATTTTCAAGAAAATGCTCAATCTGGAGCAAGAAAAATTTACAGTATCAGCAGCTCTTTAACGGATTTGCAATTTTTTAATCACCAGCTATCCAACCTCCATCTATAAGAGAATACAGACATTCCACAGTCCTTCGAAAAAAAAAAAAAAGCATTTCTGCATTTCAAAGTTGCTACCTAAAAAATAATTCTGTTTAAAAAAAAAAAGTATACTCAACAATCAATTCCTGGTTTAAGCATAAATCTTTAGAAAGTTAGAAAGCACAGAATCCCCTCCTACAAATTGCTTCTCCAAAACAATATTAAACATCTTTAGAAACATTATTTCTTACTTAAGCTTATTAAAAAAAGAAATGATATATACCGAAAACTGGCTACACATGTATTTTCATTCCTACATGAAAGGTACTGTATACAAGCCATTATCAGTCAGCATGATATATGGTAATTTGGGGGAATCTCTCCTCACTAATACTGATCTACTTGGTTAATTTCCTGATAAAGTGTCAAACGCAGTCACCAGTCACCGAACAAAAACCATTTAAATACCCTTAGTCAATGTTTGCTAACCTACGGAAGTCTCTGAGAATCTGAGTGATACTCAATGAGAGACTGAGAGAAGAAAAGAGGAGGCAAGGGGAAGTTATCACAGGACTGAAAGGGAGAATCACAACTTGTAACTGAATTTTAAGATTAAATATCCGAATAAAAATGTTGAGAGGAAAAAACCTGACCTATTATTACTACAGTAAAAGCACAGCTACTCTGTCATTCGGTCTCAGTAGGTAAAAACCCCTTGTCTTCATTTTTTTTAATCTGCATAATGAAATATATTTAATAAAGCTTCCACTTGAAAAGTTGGCAAGAATTTGTGTTTCTCCACTAGTCTCAAAGGAAAAAAAAAAGCATCTATGCTACCCATAATTAAATGTAACTAATTACAATTTGAACACTAAATTATGTATCCAGTGTAAACAAAGATTAAGAGGAAATAAAGCTCTACGTACTGCAGAGGTTACGGAAAACAATTTCCAAAATGCATGTTCTCTAAAGGCAGGCCCCCAAAAAGGGGATACCACTTTTTTTTAAGTCTAAATTAAACAAACCGTTCAGCCAATTTTCCAATTATATTCCACGCTTGAAACATAATTGCCTTACATCTGTTTACAAATCTTTGCTCAATATTTAAACAAATTCGTAGTCTCCCGGGCACATAGCTATACATACAGTTACTCATGCACAAAGCACATATTTAAAGACCACGCACTGCAATTATTAGTCTAAACGCCAGGTTTAACAACGTGAATGTTTTCAGAGCTAGGTAATACGAAGCAATAAAAAAAAGCAAAGATGGCATTTACCACCAAATGTCACTGCCACCGCCAGGAAAGAGTTGCTGGAACCCTATACATCTTTAATTTCGATGAATCTAGACGCCGTCGTCGGATGCCAGGCTTCCAGGAAAACAATTGACACCCTAACTGCTTCAAGATTAAGGCAGGCGATTCAAATCCGAAGAAAAAGTTGTCAATTATCAGAGAGAGAGCGCGAGAGAGGCGAAGGCAGATAAAAGCGATGTTATCAAACCGCCCAGCTTGTTGCTTTGTGTGTGTGTGTGTGTGTGTGTGTGTGTGTGTGTGGATTCGTTGTGAGCAGAGAGAAACAGTTTTTAAAAGACACAGGAGGAGAGAAAGAAAAAAAAGCTTTCTCCACCTTCCGTCGGCTCGGTGCAATGGCTTTAAGGCTTTTCAGCGTAGTAAGCCCCGAGAGGCAGGCGGCTGTCGATGTTTACAATCGCCGGAGCTTCGGGTGCAAGAGTCCTTTACTGACACAATCGCATTCAATCAACTGTTTTCGGGCGAAATTGCAGGTGTCATTATGGAATTTTTTAAAAAATTCAAAAGGCGGGCGAGCGGGCGGGCAGCCGATCCGACACAAGGGGGGGGGAAAAGCTGCTTATCGCAGGCGCGGGCAACACAAGGCAAAAGCCTTCCACATTTAAGGGGGAAAAAGAGGGGGAAAAGGAGGGGAAGGGGAGTGCGACTGCAACAGAGGGTGGGCGTTCGAAGTGCGACCCAGAATCCGCAGCTTTGAGACTTCCACATGCAAATTCCACGCCGAGCGCCGCGCTCACAAATGATTTTTAAAGAGCCAAATAAACACTGGATGGCATCCAAGGCGAGGGAGAGACGATCCAAAAGGGGGAGAATCGGCAAGAGGCGAACGGCGGGGAGAGGCGAGGGAGGGGCGAAG
>SJYV01020146.1:72092-94524 GCA_006410875.1 Neotragus pygmaeus
GCGGCGGCCGCGACTGTTCGCTGGCGGCGCTGCTGAGCCGAGTGCGGCTGGATTCTCCGGCGGAGAGAGGGAGGGAGACGGAGACAGAGAAGGAGAGAAAGAAGTGCGGGCGGCGCGGCTCCGAGGCGGGCGGGCGGACAGTCAGCCGCCGCGCGGGCCGCCCCGCGCCCCGCCCCCTCGAGTGCACGAATCTTTGCTGGGCGCGACCGCGAGCCCCGGGAACGCCCGTGGTTGTGGAGGGCTCGGGGCCCCTTGCCTGTGCCCTCGATCGCCCCGGCCGGCTGGGTGGCAGAGGCCCGCCATGGGCCAGACAGCAGATCCAAGTGCTTAGGGGTGTCTCCTCGAGGTCTCACTCCGTGGTCCGCGTTTTGCAGATGAGAAAACTGAAGCACAAAGAGATTAAGACACTTACCCGAGGTCGCTCAGCTGGGGAGAAGAGGGGGTGGGATTCGAACCCCTGCGCTCAGGCACAAAGCGAAGCGAAGCTCTTGCATCAAGATTTTAAAGCCTAGGCCAGGAAGTGCTTACTGTGTACCACACACTATGCTCTGAATCCAGAAATGCCTTTTTAAGCCCTTACTCGTAGGCGCTGTGCGCATGCATGCATGCATTGCAGAAATGCTTTCTGACCTCTTGCTTTGTGCCAGGATATAAATATATGTATTTTTAAAACTACCAGACACTACCAGAGCAAACCTTCCCGCCTGGCTCCATTCAGTCAATAACCAACATTTCCCAAGCATAACAGCGTGGGAGTCCAGAGAAATGCCAGTATGAGGAGGCTCTCAATCAGACCTCAGAGCTCATGCTCCCCTCGAAGGTGGGAGGAGATAACTTCTTCATTAACGAGCCCGCAAACGTGGAAAAGCCAAGTGGACTGGATTAAAACAGGGACGAATGGAAAACAAGAAAGAAGCAATGTAATAAAAGGAGAACGGTATTAGATACATGAATTGAGCTTTGGAATTACCACAAATTACTGCTAAAGCAAAACTCAGGAGCAGCATGTTATAATGTGTATTATCATGACTGACACTATGTTAAAACGAATGTGCCTACATTATTTCAGGTAGTCCTTAGAACAACCGCATTAAGATAGTTATTATCCTTAGACTGTAAGTCAAAGCTCAGAAGTGCAGTGACACCTCCAAGCTCTCCTGTTAGTGAGCGGCTCAAGCCCAGGTGTATCTGGCTTCAGATCCCAAGCCTGAGTCCAGAAGGTTCTGTCAACAAGTGCCTATAGATGACTCTGTCACCCATGGTTGTGCTACCTTGACCACCACAGTTTAACTCTCTGAGCCTCATTTCCCAGTCTATCAGAAAGAGGTCCCAGTTGCTGACCCACTGACTTCTGACCAATTTCATGCATTTCTATTAAGATGTATTGATGAAAATGTTTGGGGGAAAAAGAGCACTTTATCAACATACATGATGTTACTTGGGTCTGAGCAATCAGAGTGATGGTCTATCATATCCAGGTGTGTTTCTATGCCAGGAGGCTTTCATCTTACATAACTGGTCAACAAATTCTCATTCTTCAGCAAGTTTTTTTTTTTTTTTTAAGTCTCCCAAAGCAACCTAATCGAAAAATGATAAAAGGACATGGACAATTTACAGAATAGGAAAGACATATTGCTCTTAAATATATAAAAAGATGTTCAACCTCACTTGTTGCAATGGACACAATATTTGTGTTTCCCTAAAAATTAATCTGCTGAAATTTTCATTCCCAGTGTGATGGTATGTGGAGATAGAGCTTTTGGCAGGTAATTAGGTCACAAGGGTGTAGCCCTCATGATTGCAGTAGGGCCCTTGTAAGAAGAGACAGAAAAGACTTCCAGCCTTCAAACTCTCTCCCTCCCTCCTTCTTTCTCTTTCTCTCCCTGCCTACTTTGCCCTCCCCCACCTCAACTGGCTCTGTCCTGTGAAGACAAAACCAAGAAAAGCATTCTTACCAGGAACCAAATTGGCTAGCACCTTGATCTTAGACTTACCAACTTCCAGAACTGTGACAAATAAATTTCTTTTGTTTAAGCAAGTCAATCTGTGGTAATTTGTTGGAGCTGCCCAATAAGCGGACTGAGACACTCATAAGAAAAACAGAAATTAAAGCTATAATAAGTATTGACAATATTTTAAAAGCTTAGGCAACTGTGAAGGGAAGCAGAACTCGTACACGCTGTCAGTGGGAATATAAATTAGCACTGCAGCTTTGGGTGTCAATTTGGAAAAGAGCAAAATTTATAATGCACTTTCCGTTTGACCTAGCAATTCTGCACAGATGTGTAAAGACCTATAGAGCAAGGATGTGAACTAAAGCCTCTTTATAGAAAGCAACTTCCATGTCCATCATTTGGGGAGTAGTGAACAATATAATTTAATTCCATGCAGCCACTAAAAATAATGAGTTAGCACTATGTATACTGATACAGAATAATCTCAAAAAGAGATTATTAATTGAGATATCCCTGGAAGGTTGCACCAGAGACAATGGTAATATCAGTTCTCTCTGGGGATAGAGAGAATAGGGAGAGAAATCACTTTTCACTGTTTTGCATTTTTTTTTAGCCAAATGTATATATTACCTATTCAATACAGTAAGTTTTAAACAACACAAATCAATAAATAAAATTGAAATCAAATAAAAATAAATAGAAAGCAAATAAAGCAAATTGGGAGAAAAAAAAAAAAAGAAAACCTCATCTAGGGAGATCTCTGGCTGTCAAAGCAAAAGCCCCAGAGTGGAAAAGAAAAGGCCAGAACTGCAGTGTGCAATTGCCTCGGCAACATGAGTAACAGAATGAGGACCCAAAAGAACTGGGTTTTAGTCTCAAGTGGGCCCCTGAGCAACCCTGTTATCTTAGACAAGCCACCCGACCTCTCTGGGCGTTTCCTCCTGTGCGAAAAGGCAGCCCAGGTGATCCTCCATGCTAAGTCATTTCTAGCAATGAAACCCTTTGACTCTGCACTGTTGAGATGACTGGTAAATATCTGCAGAGCCCTTAATAGAGAAAGCAATGGGAGTTGATGGAGAGCCTCAGGAGATAAAATCAAAACTAAACAAAGCCATTCTGGCAACTAGGCAGCAGCAAGACACCAGGCACTTCTGAGTCCAGTTCCCCATGTGAGGGGCTCATTAGAAGCATCCTCGTTCATGACGTTCATGAGTTTCCCTCTTTGTTAAAATGCCTAACTGCCCAGGCAGGAAATGGATGGGCCCCTCTGCACAAGTCTCAGGTCCTGCTCTAAGAATGACAGGTTAGTTCCCTTTCATGGTTACCAAATGTCATAGCAGAGAGAAAATGGAAGCAAAAACCTGACTGGAGGAGGAACCACCCTGTTAGAAAGTCCACAGGAAGCCACCACAGCTGCAGGGTGGGAGTATTTTGTAGGAGTTAAGAAGAGGGCTTCAGAGTAAGACGCACCTGGGTTGCAATCTCTGCTCTGTCATGTGCTAGCTGCGCAGCCTTAAGCAGGTCACTTAACCCCTGTTCCAGTGAGTTGACCTCCCAGAGTGATAGCACAGAGAGAGATCTTAGCACAGTGATCAATAAATCACAACAATCACAAGTCACTTGTCCATCATTGTACAACCGAATGTGGCATCCAGTCACATCACTTGGAGGGTTTTTTTCCCCTTAACCTTTAGTTTCATTGGATGTGGTTTATCGTAAATAACAAAAGTAACAAAATGCTAGCTGTAACAGGTTAAACAGCATGGCAGCATGCCAAGGAAAATCTCTACCACTGAGATCATCAAACTCAACCAAATTGTTAGGAGTCCTTATTCAGCTTCCTCCAAGATCATACCAGATGATATGGTTGGCCCAAAAAAGTTCCTTCAGTTTTTAAGTAAAAATAAATGACACATTTTTCATTTTCACCAAGAACTTAGATCAACAATGTATTCACCGTTTTGTTCCAATATCTTCTGCTATTTTTTAGGCAACTTCATAATTCCATCTTCCCCAAACTTTTTATCTCATTGAGCAAAGATCTGCTCCAGGTGTTTTTTACAGGCTTCCAGGGAATTCAAATTTTTCCCATTAAGAGAATTTTGTAAAGACTGAAATAAACGAAAATTTGAAGGTGGAATGTCTAGTGAATACGGTGACATGAATCAGAACTTCCCAGCCAAGCTGTAGCAGTTTTGGCCTGGTCATCGAAGAAACGTTTGGTCTTGAGTTATCCTGATGGAAGATTATGTGTTTTCTGTTAACTAATTCCAGAAGATTTTCATCGAGTGATGCTTTCAGTTGTTCTCACTGGGAGCAGTACTTTTTGGAATGAATCATTTGGTTTTCTGGAAGGAGCTCATAATAGAAGACTGCCATCCAGTCCCACCATATGCACAATCTCACCTTCTGTGCATGAATTTGGTGTGATTGGTGGTGGTTCATTTTGCTTGCCCCACAGTCTCTTCCATTCCACGTTATTGTATAACATCCACTTCTCGTTGCCCGTCACAATTTGTTTTAAAAACAGAACATTTTCATTACATTTCAGTAGGGAAATCGCATGTGAAAATATGGTCAAGACACGGGTTCAATCCCTGTATCAGGAAGATCCCCTGGAGAAGGAAATGGCCACTCAGTCCAGTATTCTTGCCTGGAAAATTCCAAGGACAGAGGAGGCTGGCAGGATACAGTCCATGGGTCTCAAAGAGTTGGACACGACTGAGCAACTGGGCACACATGCACACAGGTATGTGGGAGCGAAACATCAGAGTAATTAACATAACCAAGCTGGTGCAAATAATTTTCAACACTTGATTTGGATATTTAGAGTATATTGGCTATCTCCTCCATGGTATAATATTGATTGTTCTCAATTAATGTCTTGATTTGGTTGCTATCAACTTCAGCTGGTTTACCCGAACTGGTGTCTCATCCAGCAAGAAATCTCCAGCGCCAAACTTTGCAAACCACTTTTGATACATTTGACCAGTTCACAGCACCTTCTTCATACACTGCACAAATCTTTTTTTTTTTTGGGGGGGGGGTGTTCAGTTGCGTTTTTAATCTTTCTTAAAACAATAAAGCATACTATGCCAAAAATGTTGCTTTTCTTCTTCCATCTTCAATATTAAAATGGCTACCCAAAAATTCACCATTTCTGATAAGTTTTTTTTTAATGCACACTGATAGAACAGCTGTCATGATACAATGTAATAAAACTGTTTCAAATGAAATGAGACAACTAAGCATTAATACAGCCATCTTACAGAAAAAAAAAAACAAATGAAACTTTTGGCCAACCCAGTACAGTTTAAACACACATTTCTAAGAGGATTTTTTTTTTTCTTGCTTTTTACGAAAATGGGATCATGTCACATATATTACTTTGCAAGCTGCTTTTTTTTCACTTAACAATTTATCACAAATATACCTCTAGGCCTATATATCTAGATCCAACTCAGTCTTTTATTAGTTGTATAGTGTTTCATAGAACACCTGTGCCATAATTTATCCAATTATTCCACTATTTCTGAACCTTCGGGTGGTTTTCAGTTTTTTTTTCCCTACTCTAAATAAGGGTGCAGTAAATATCCTCATCCATATTTCCTTATGAAGTGACACTTTTATTTCTGTAGAATAAAGTCCCCAAAATAGGATTGCTTTTTTATTGTTAATAAATGTGTATTTTTATTGTTAATAAATACAGCCGGAAGACTTTCCCCAAAGACTGTAGCAATCCACACTCCCTCAAGCAATAAGGGAAGACAGTATACTTCCTCACTACCCTGCCAGCATTTGCATGTTGCCAGTCTTTTTAAATTTTTGCCAACACAACAGTGAAAAATGGTGTTGTTGTTTGGATTTGCTTTCTCAAACTCCAGTGAGGTAGATCTTCTCTTGGGTCTCTGGACCCTTTGCATTTCTTCCTGAGGGTTGTTTTTTGTTTTTTGTTTGTTTGTTTGTTTTTTGCTACTTTCAAGTCAGCAGCTGAGATGAAGGAGAACCAAAGGTAGTCTCAAGGAGACCAGCCAGGGGGTTGGGTTCAGTGACAAACGTGAGTCTTGGGTCCCTCTCATCTGATGTGGACAAGGCTGTTCATTCCATAATTCCAGAAAGATGCTTCTAGATGCTTCCATGTGGCATGTCTATCCTTTACATTCCTTCACTTTCATAATTCAATTTTTAAGTTGAGGTTTTTAAGTTCCCTCTGAGAGAATGGTCTTATACCAATCAAGCTGGGCTGCCTTGGGCAATAACAGCTCTGCTCATAACCACCAAGGATTTCCTAATTGTTCCAACCTTTCCCCTAAGACCGTGCAGAGGATGAAGTAAAAACAACAGCAGTCATTGCTGGTTCCAAGCGTGGCTTGAGGTCTGGGGAAGGGCAAGAACATCAGTGCTGGTCCAGACCCCAGCTCTGTCTTGGACTCTCTTGAGCTGTTAGCCAGTGACTTAACCTTTCTGTACCTCAGTTTCCTCATCCCTAAAGCGGGGTCATGCTTGTGTCCTCTTAGAGCCACTGTGAGTATTCAGTGCGTTACTGCACACAAAGCGCTTGGCACCCACCCGACACATAACAGGTGTTCAATAAATGTCCGTGATTCTTCAGACCCAGAGCTTTTATAAAATGTAGGTGGAGATGGAACTCCAACAAACCACCAAGGAGATCATTTAAGCAATGACTTGAGTTTTAAAAAATGCCAATGAGCTTAAATTAACTGTACTTGGTGGCATTTTACCTACACCTACGTACAGAGGACTCTTGCTTCTGGTAACGTGGATTTTTTTAATGAATTTAGCAAACCACGATAAAGCGCTTTCAAATAGCCAATAATAAGGAAGTGCGTGAAGGTCCCCTGAAATCTTTGACTGCTCCGTCGCTTGACCCAAAACAAGTGACCACATTCATAAATTTTCGGCCTCCGCTACGTTTACATGTTGCAGGCTATGACCATGGCAGGTGGTGAAATATATCGTGTGAAACTAAATTCTGTTTCCTCTGGATGGACACCCCACCCCCCCACACCACACACACACACACACCCTCCCTCTCTCTCTCTCTCTCTCTCTCTCTCGTTCTCGCAGTCTGAACGTCCTCCCTTACAACAGCCAATTCTGGTTTGAGGCTGAACAAAATCGTCTTTAAGAAAAGAGTGTGTTCAAGAGGTGGATTCTGTACCTTTTCCTCTCCAGGGTTGTGTAAGTGTGGATTCAGTGCTCACAAGAGAGGCTCATAGTCAGGCTGTGCTCTGGGAGGGGAGATGCCAACTTCCCTGGCAACTTTGCCAGCCCATCTCAGCTTTTCTGCTTTCTTGTACTCCAGGCCAGACCCAAGCGTCCAGGGGTTTTGTAAGGAAGACAAACATCTTTTCACTGGTGGCCTGAATCAGGGACTTCAGCCGAGGTCTGGATAGGTGAGAAGGCCATGTGATGCTGCTTTTTGAGAAGCGGCATCCAGGTCCTGTCACGTTAGACAAAGGCCACCATCCTCCAGGGACCCTACCAGTTCCCTCCAAACTGTCTGGCACTTTCCGTTCCCAGCCTGAGAGGACACTTTGCCTGCTCCCTGGCACAGGTGTGCGGGTTGCCTGCTGGCTGGGTCCCTGCCTGGAGCCCAGATCTTCCTTTCTGCAACAGATCATTTTATTTAAAGGCAACCCTTGGAAAGAGCATGGTCTTCACTCCAGCAGCACTTTGGAGGCAATAAAAAAATGCCACGTGTGAAACTTGAGTCATCACTTTGTCTTCTTGTGGCCTCAGTGACCGGTTCACCGGGCTCTTCCTGTCACCTGGGTTATGGATTCCCAGCAACAATGAGGCAAGCAGCTCATCTCTCCAGCTTGAGTCTCAGTTTCTCCTTTTTAAAATGGGCTGCCAACCTCTCAGGACGCTAGTAAGTTATAATCAATTGTTTTTTTTTTTTTAATTGCGCACACAATTTCTCAATTTTCAAATGTGCTGACTGCAATAGTCTGTCGAGGATGGAAATGGAGTACATCTACAGTTGCTCTGTTGCTGCTGTCAGTACAGATCGCTTCCCCAAGGAAATAAATTACATTTCATTCTCTATATATTGTTTACTTTATAGTCTCTTGATCTTACTTTGCTGACTTCTTGTTGTAGATTTTTCGGTAGCTTGGTTCCCACTTAATCACAACAGCTTCTGTAAATGTTAGCGAGTTGTGTTATGGGGATTTGCTACTGGCGTTTCACAACGGTTGCTGAACATAGAAGCCCCTTCTTTATTCTACCAAAAATGCCTCGGTAAATATTCCCTTCACTTAAAAAAAAAAAGACCCTTAAAATGATTTTCCAATGAGCGGACTTTATTCCATGTTCGCCATGCATTAACTCAAAGCATATTTTGCATGGTTCTGTATTTGTGGTTTTATGAAGAGGTCACTGTTTACACAGCATGTGCACCCCAATGAGCCGGTTCATTATAATCTAATCAGCCACTTCCCAAAATCACAGTGGAAGACAGGCTTTCTTCTCCCTAGCAGAGCTGTGTGGTACAGCCAGAAAAACCAGCCATTTACTCAGTTACAACCCTCCTTACTGTACCACCTTTTCAGGAGGGTGCTATCTTCCAGATGTGTTTATGGAGCTTATTTTATGCCAAGTCTCTACTGGCCACAACTATCTTGAGGTAGGTTTTATCCCAGTCTCCATTTTATAAGTGACACAGCTGAGGCTCAGAGAGGTAAAGTGACTTGTCTGAGGTCACACAGCTTAGAGGAGCAGACAGGATCTGAAGCTTGGCCACTGCTGCCTTCTGTACTCAGATGAGATGAGAAGACTTCCCCGTGCTTAGACACCCTCTGCCTCTTATCTAGGCTTTTTGTCTTCATCAGCCCGGTGTGCCTCCCCAAAAATGTTCCAAGGGGGTCTGGAGAAATACAGCTCTGCCACTCACCAGCCATCTGCCCTCTGAGCCTCAGTCTTCTCATACATAATGTGGGCATAATTATCCTGGCCTTGCTGGAAGAGTTGGTAATAATAATAATAACAACAAACATGGACGTATGTACTGAGCACATCCCCTGTCCCAGGCACAGGGCCAGGTACTTAACACCATGAGTTGTTTAGTCCTCCTGTGAAAGAGACACTATTATCATTCCATTTTGCAGATGGGAAAAATGAGGAATGAGATAAAAATATCCAGAATGTGCCACCACCAAGTCTAAGCCCCTGGCCTCTCTGCTCTGACTCCTTCATCCTACCTTCACTGTGTTCTCTTTCCCACACAGCAGTTGGAAGGAGTATAACTGAACCTACGTCAGATCAAGGTCATTTCTCTCTCCAAACCCTTCCATGACTCCCACCTCATTCAAGGTAAAAGCCAAATGCTCCTTCACCATCTGCAGGGCCCTGTGTGCCCTGGCCTCTTGCTCTCTTGCTAGTGTCCCTGCGCACACTCGGCCACAGGCCTGTGACCTCCCTGGGGCTCTTCTAACAGATGCAACCACAGGGCCCGGGCCTTTCGGGTCTTTCCGCTCCTCAGCTCAGTGGTCCTCATAGTGATAAGATCCTTTCAGGCCTCTGTACCTAAGACAGGGTGCCTCATCCTACCCTCTGGCACCCCTCACTCTGTTCAGTTTTCTCTTAGCATCTAAAGCCCCCTGACATATATTTGCTTTCATATATTTTTGCCTGTCTCCCCCTTCCCCTATTAGAACATCAGGTGATAGAATATAAGGGCTCTTTTCTCCTCTTCTTTGTTCACTGCCATATCCCCAGTGCCTGGAACATTGTTTGTTAAACATTTAAATGTTTGTTAAATGAATTACAAAATAACATTAAGTGGTAAGTGTTCGGTCCCTGTCTGGCACAGAGCAAGTGTCAACAAATGGCTGTTACCATCAGAGGTGTTAAACCACCTTGGGCCATGGGCAGTTCTTCTCCATGACAGGAGGATGAGGGTCATGCCAGCTCGGAGCCTCATTCCACCTCCATTCAGAAAACTTGGTCCAATGGGACCTGCTGAAGGGCCGTCTGCCCCCAGGAGCAGCTTAGAGGGGACAGCAGCCGTTCCTCGCCTGGAACGGGGTCCCAAGCCAAAGAGGAGGGCATCCCCCACGCTTCTCAGGCTCTGCGAAGTCACACTATATCTTTAACACCCTGAGTGGACAACTGCCCTCCAGAGCCAAAATTAGGGTCACGTGATGTGCCTGAGCCTCTCAGGTAAGTTCTGTGCCTCCCTGCAGTGGCCTGGCTGGTACGCAGGACTACATTTTGTATCACAATTTGATTCTCCCTGTAATTTTGCAAGTAACACTTGCCCTGTAAAATATTCAAACATCAAAGATATGTGTAATTTAGAAAATGAAATACCACTTTCCCCAACCCAAATAACTTACTGTTAATAATTTGGCATGATAGATATTCATCTAGATTTTTTTCCAAAGCATATTCTAACATTATTATTATTATTACTTACAAAGATGGGATCATATTGTATGCACCTTTTGCACTTCAGTTTTTCCCCTTAATCAGGTTTACTGATATATGACTTAACATATAGTAAAATTCACTGGTCTTAGTGTAGCGTTCTTAGGATTCTCAACAAAACATCATCAGTTGTGTAAGCATCACCACAATAAAGACTTAACACAGGGACTTCCCTGGTGGTCCAGTGGCTAAGACTCCAAGCTCCCAATGCAGGGGGCCCAGGTTTGTTCCCTGGTCAAGGAAATAGATCCCACATGCTGCAGCTAAGAGTTTACATGCCTCAACTAAAAATTCCGAGTGCCACAACTAAGACCTGCTGCAGCCAAATGAACTTATTCATAAGTGTCTTTTTTTTAAAAGACTTAATACAGTTCTAACATCCTCTGAAATTCGCTTGTGCCCATTCGTATTCAACCCCTTCCTTCATGCTTTGCTCCTGGCAATGACTAAACTGTTCTCTGTCTCTAAATTTCACCTTTGCCAGAATGTCATATAAATGAAAATACAGATTATGTGGCCCTCCACTAAACATAATCCATTTTATTGCATGAATTAGCCTCTCAATTTTTATTGGTATATGATATTCCATTGTATAGCTGTACCATGTTTTGTTTAACCACGCATCAGTTGAAGGACATAGGGTTGTTTCCATTTGGGGGGTGACTACAAATAAAGTCACTATAAACAGTCACACACAAGTTTTGGGGTGAACATAAGTTTTTGTTTCTCTTGGGTAAATACTCAGGAGTGGGATGGTTGAACTATATATAACTTTACAAGAAAATGCCAGACTATTTTCCAAAGTGGCTTTTCCACACTCCTTGCTTTTTTGTAAGCTCCATGATGCCAAGGACGTTGTCTCCTTTCATTGCTCCTGCATCCTCTGCCTAGAGCAGTGCCTGGCACTTAGGAGGTGCTTGAGAAATGTGTGGAGGATGAAAGAACCCCAAGCCTGCAGACCTCCCTCCGCCTGAGGAAACGTAGAACCACATCATTAACCCACCAGGGCAACACTATGAATGGTGCTGCCTGGCTGTGTCTCACATTTCTCCGCTAGTCCCCTTCCTGTGAGTCCCTGGTACCCTCCAGTTTTTTCACTTCAAGACAAGGCTACATTTCTTTGCAAACTTGTGTGTGAGTTTTCCATTAAAACAAATTCCTAGAAGTAGAATTGCTGAGTCAAAGTTTACAAAAGATCACAACTTTCATAGATCCTGCAAAAAGGTTATGCCAATTTACACTTTTGCCGAGAGTGGAGGAGATAGCCTGCTTCTGGAGATTGCATGCTTTGCCACAGCCTCTCCTACGCTGAGGATGGTCACTTGGGATAAATGTGTTAAATCTATGTTGCTGGAGGTCTCAGGGTCGTCAAGATCAGGCTTCCCAGATTTTTGGATTTCACATGTGGGTACACTCTCCAGAAAGAATGGTGGAGATCCACGCAAGACTGCCAGTTTCTTATTTGGCTAAGCAAAGATGACAACAACAACAAAATCAAGACTGAAACAAACCTATCTATAAAACATAGTACCACCTCCTATGGTGTCATAAATAAAAGGACATTTTTCCCCATTGAAAAATTGGAAAGGCAAACGTGGAGAATAAAATCAATCTAATTGTAATCCGGTTGGATTGGTGTTTTTTTTTTTTTTTTTTTTTTCTGATTTCACTGTGAATTGGGGGAAAGAATGCAGCCTGGGTCTTGCAGATGAGTTTGGATGGGAGCCTGGTTAATGCCAGCAGGCCTGCGTAGGTGACCCTGCGAGGGCTTTAAATGAGAACAACAAAAGATAGTTGGGAAAAAAAATAAAACGAAATTGAAAGGGGGGAAGAAATGAAAGTGTTACAATTAGTTAATTGGGCTCAGTTCTTGTGGTTGTAGCTTTATCTCCCCCACTGTGCATGGAGTTCTTCTCCACATCAAAGACTATTGATCGCCTGGAGAATTGGAACCACTGTTTATGGAGTGCTTTGAAGATGTAAAGTACTGTTTAAATGCTAAGTATTATTATTATTACTTTAGATTTTAAATACCTATTTTTTTTTTTGGTGCTGATGGGAATTTTTCATATGTTTGCCATTTTTATTTTATGCTGAAAGGGAACTTGTCTGTTAAATCACACCTCTATTCAGGCTGGGGTGGAGCAAGCACTCCGACATACCTTTGGAATATGGAACCGAATTCACCATTCTGTCCTTGTAAATTGTGTTCTCTGGGAAGATGAACGCTGTCAATCCGATGCTGTCAGTTTATGTAAGAACATGTCTCGAGATCTAATTGAAATACAGTCTCTTTCCAGGCAGGGTTGATAGAGTTATCACATTACAGATTTTATTTGACTCTGCATCTCAATTCATTCCTTTGTATAGTTTCCAGACTTCTTCATAAAACAGAATTAGACACAGTCTTGACATTAGAATTTCACGAAGAAGCAATCAAATCCAAATTACTTCGAAGAAGGAAAGGACTATAAAAGTGACTAAACAAAATGAAAGGGAAAAAACCTTCTGGAGGGCCCTAGCTCATGAATTAATTTTCTGATTTGGTCCTTGGGACAAGTCCAACTTAATTTAGGAGATTGCCTGACTTAAAAACGTGAAGAAAGACTTTTGCATCTGTGGCTACTAAGGCCTTAAAGATAAATATTGTAAAGTTTGAAAGTTTTGTTTACTTTTCACCCTCGCAATTTTTTTAATTTTAAAAATTTTGGCATAGAACTCAAGACAGTATCCCTCTCATGTGTTCACCGTGTGCTAATAGATTTTTTTTTTTTTGAGCATTAATAGGGAATTTTTTAAATTAAAAAGTCATCAGAGCTTAAATGAATCATCCGGCATAAAACTTGGATCCAGAATGAAACACAGTCATTGGGTCTTTGCAATTTCCTATGGTAACCAAAGACCAAACTGTGTTTTAAAAACTCTTCTAGTAATGAGATTCACAAGAGGTCTCAAGTTACTAAGTGGCTTTGAGCCTCTTTTGAAACTGAAGTAAAGGAAAATCTCATTAATTTGAACTGTGCTAATAATGGAATTTGTTATAAGTCAGCCTGGCCTAAGCTGCAGTTTACCTTTGCTCTACCTGTGAAGAAAACTTTACCAGTGTAACCGTGTAAAGAAGGTTGTGTAAAGAGTGTCTCATGTCTTTAAAGGAATAAACCGTTTTAAGGCTTTTAGCACCTCGTCTTACCCAAAGAAATTCTGCCAAATCCAGATGAGTTTTAAATGTTGATTAGAGCAGCTGGGAAGTAATACTACTTGGGAACTCTTTCTTTGTCAAATGCTCCTCTGTACTCAAAAGAAAGAAAGGTTTATTTTGTTTAAGAATGCTAAACAGGCCCTTTAATGCAGATGGATCTCTTAACCTGCCCTTCATACATACTGTCATGAATGAATGAGGTTTTATTGAAGCAGTAGCAAAGATCTGTAATTACAACCACCAACAAAGGAAGGAATTCAATAAAATGCTTTTTTCCATGACACTTATATGTGTCAGGCCGTGTGCAGCACTTTTTAATTTCTTCATGTGGTGCCTGATAACTAAATAGGTTCTTACTAGATGGTCACATTTACTATTAAGTAATCTGTGTCTTCTTCCAGTTACAGGAGGACATTAACACTTGTTGACCTCATGGCTATCAATGGATGGATAAAGGACAGTTAAAGGAAAAGGAAAATATATGTAAAGAAATAGATAACAGATGATCGATAAGGGTGGATGAGGGCTTATCGGGTGGCACTAGTGGTAAAGAACCCGCCTGCCAGTGGAGGTAGATGTGAGAGACACAGGTTGGATTCCTGGGTTGGGAAGATCCCCTGCAGGAGGGTATGGCAGCCCACTCCACTATTCTTGTCTGCAGAATCCCTTAGACAGAGGAGCCTGGCAGCCTGCAGTCCACGGGGTAGCAAAGAGCTGGACACGATTGAGTGACTTAACCTGCACACATGCAGGGATGGATGGAGAGATAAACACATGGATGGATAGATGGATGGATAGATGTACACAAAGCAAAGAAACAAGAAGTGGCACTTTGGGCATGCTAGCCCGATGTCCCCACTCCAGTACTCTTGCCTGGAAAATCCCATGGACAGAGGAGCCTGGTAGCCTGCAGTCCATGGGGTCGCTAAGAGTCGGACACGACTGAGTGATTTCACTTTCGCTTTTCACTTTCATGCATTGGAGAAGGAAATGGCACCCCACTCGTGTTCTTGCCTGGAGAATCCCAGAGACAGAGGAACCTAGTGGGCTGCTGTCTATGGGGTCAGCAGCAGCAGCCGGATGTCAGTGAATGGCTCTCTCCATCCAATCCAGAACTGTGGCAAGGCACAGTTGAAAGGTGTCCATGTACCAAGAGTGACATAGCCCTTCTGGCAATTACAGCAAGCTGGCTTAGGAGTCTGTATCTAGTGCTCCTCCAATGAGGTTTCAAGGTCTTATTAAACTTCATTCAGTCATTTCCCTATCAGACAGATAAGGAGGTCATTATAAGTGCTTTCAATATAAATGCTGTGATGAATATCCTTACAAATTAGGCTCATTTCTAAAGGAAGTGAATAGATAGGTAGATAAATGTTAAGTGATAGGTAGACAGATAGATAGATACGAGGGAATAAAGAAGGAAGGAAATAAACAATCAAAGAAACAATTGAATAAATGAATTATGGTATGTCCATACAAGAGAATACTACTCAGCAATAAGAAGGAATGCAGTATTGATACACAGCAACGTGGATGAATCTAAAATTATTTATGCTGAGTGAGCTTTTCATAGCTTCAGTTTTCTTATCTGTGAAATGGGATAGTAAGTAGTATTGTCCACAGTCTGTGATACAAAGGCATGAGAGGCTCAGCACACTGCATGGCACGCAGCAGGCACCAAGTGAAAGCTAATGTCATTTTAGTTTTTATATAGTAGTGAGGAGGTGAAGAGCTTGGACTCTGGATTCAGGCTGATCCAAATTCAAACCCCAGATAATTGTCCCTGGGCAAGTGACTTAATTTCTCCAAGCTCCAGTTTCCTCCTCTGTAAATGAGAAGTGATGCAAACGCACTGGTCAGCAGTCTGGCAGGAAACAGAGGGCACAGTGAAATGGAGTAATCTGAGGTGAGTTTAATATTAATAGATTATTTGCACAGTTGTGGGCAGGGTTTGGGGAGACCAAGGCAGGGTGCAATACCTGGGGATAGCAGAGGGAGGTGCTATTCCTGTCTTGGGTCTATAGGAGCAAGGAGAAGGGTTAATTCCAGAACCTGGAAAGGGGAGCTGTATGGAGAGAATCACCCAAAGGAGCCAGCCTATAGCCACACAGCAAGGAAGAGTCTGGAGGAGGGGGAGTGGAATTACTGGCCCCAGTTCATTGCCTTTCTTCCTCTTCTTGTGCAAATCCAATCAGAGGCCAGAGTGCATGGGAGCCGACTGGTGCCATCCACCCCAGTCAGCCTCCTGGGCTCATAGCAAAGATAAAGAGGGGACAGCAGACCTAGAGGGGCAAAGAGATGAAATACAATATGCAAAGGTCCCATCTCATAGGATCAGTAGGATGAACTGAGTTCATGTCCCTAAGGCATTTGCACATAATGAGGCTTTGCAGTCCATGCTCACCCCAGAACCCACCCCAGCCTGGGTTCTTGAGGTTGGTGCCAGGCCAGCCTTGACCCAACCTACAGTGCTGGGAATGCAACTGAGCTGATCTACTGCTACATTCTGTGTTTACTTAGAGAAAACTTGGCAGCTGAGAGCAAGAAGAGGTTGACTGTGGTTTTCTGCAACAGTTGGGGGTGGAGGGGAGGTGGAGAGAGGGGAGCTGGAATCTATTAGGATGCTTGAAAGCCAAGAGACCCCAGAGCCCAGGAATCTGAGAAGAGTCCAGGTCGAGGGCCGAGTCGGCCTGCATTCTCTTTGCCAAGGGGGCTGTGGATTTCGGGGGCTGATTAGCAAGCCCTGGGACCTCATCCCCACGGGGCCAGGCCATGGAACAGCCCCCGGTGCTGGCCACGTGGAATGTGCCACTCTTGGAACTGAGGCTTTTGCTTTTCAAAATTGGCTTGTAAATCTCTGTATAGTTTTCAGGGTTTGGGAATTTTATTTTATCTGGATTAAAGTCATGTTCTGCTTTGGCATGGGAAGGCGTTTATGACTGTTAAAACAAGAAATGAAAAATATAGGCCTGGAATCGGCAAGGCTGCCTCCTGCCAGACTCCTAGGGATTTGTCTTGGGGGCCAGGTTGAAGGTTTTCTGCCCCTTCCCCTGCCTGCTCTGGTCTTCCTTGGTCAAGCTGGAGCTGACTGAATCCAAGCACCGAATACAATGCAGGGAGAGTCCATCAAGGAGAACACCTCTCTTTTCCCTTGGGTGAACTTTACCATCTGGTTCCGCCTCCCCTCACACTCTCTTCTCGGTCAATGTTTAAAGGACTTTCTCACTGTCACTGTCACTTGGCTTCACTTGGTCTAGGGGGCAGATGGCTTAAGACTTTTGCTTCATCATTTTGGGATAACTTTGAACTCCCCAAATCGCAATTTGGGGCAAGACTGAAATAACTGCAATTCCAGCTTCTTTGGCCTACTTTGCCATCTTCTCTGTTCCCTCTGCCTTTAAAACACACACACACACACACACACACACACACACACACACACTCCTTTCCTAATGGAAAAGGTTATAGGTGCTTCACGAAGAACACTTGAAATGCAAAGAAAAGCACACCCACGGGAGGAAAGAAAGCAAAAAATCATGAGAGAAAGTCACTCAAGCTTTTGGCAAAGATTGTTCTAGTATTTTTCCTCTTCTCCATTTATCTATCATTTATCTATTTTAAAAGTATCACAATGTGCAATCTTGTCTCCCGTATTGTCACTTATATGTTGGGAAAATCTTTGTATTCCTACAGATAATGTGTTGTATTTTATGATAGTAACAATAATGATCACCATTTATTAAGCACTGTGGTTTAGAACCCAGCCTTTGTAGACAGATTTGGGTTCCAATCTCAGCTCAGTCAATGTCTAGCTGCATCTTTCAGCAAGTTACTTAATCTTGCTGGGAGTAAGTAGGTGTTAATATATAGTAAGTGTTCAATAAATTCCAGCTCATATTCCTATGGCTGTGTTCAGCAGTGATCCATATAAGACATTTGTCTGTGTTTTTCTTTTCATGAGAGTGTTACATGCAGCGTTCTCTCTAAATCAGAACTTTGCGTTCCACAGCATTTGTTTCACGGTAAGCAGCTAGCTGATTTTCAACTTCTATCTTCCCTCAAGAACACGCGACAAAATTGGCAGTCTGTACTATGCAAAAATTCACCCAGAAATGGGAGAGAGGGACATTTGCACAAGCTGGGTTGTGTCTACAGAATTAGAAGGCACATTTGGACTAATTTTAGTGCTAAAAATTGGAAACATTGGAATTATGCTTCATAGGGAAGGCAAATTCTCAAAAATGGTGAAAGGAACCCTCAGGAAGGTTTGAGTTGGGTACCATTCCCTCGAGGTTTGGGCACCAGCCCAAGCTGTACGCAGGTCTCGGTTTGTCTGGGAGTTGAAAGGTCCAAGCAGGAAGGAGCTAGCCGCCCTCCCAGCCTTCAGGTTAGCAGTGACCAGGGAGGTCTCCTTCACGCGCCTCTTCCTTGTCTTGGCTTCCCTGGCTATCTGCCGTCCACTGTGTGGCCAGAGATGATTTTGATCCCGTGACTGGGCAGTTGCCGTGTCGGGGCCCGCTGGTATTTTGTCCTTTGGGATTTCTGAGAGGCAGGGGCCTCTGTGATGGCCTCACGTGGGCAAAAGCTGCACACAACTCACTTTGTATCTGAGGAGCCGGAGCGGGGGCCTTATTCCTTTTTTGTTGCAGCCAATCAGGCTGGGGCTGAGAATTTATGAGATGAGGGGGAACCATTTGGAAGAAAGACGCCCTTGTCTGCGGGCCTGGCCATTGCTCGCTGGTGCATGTGGGGCGGCTGGGAGGCTGTCTCTTATACACATCTAGATGTGTATAAGAGACAGGGCTTTGCAGTCCATGCTCACCCCAGAACCCACCCCAGCCTGGGTTCTTGAGGTTGGTGCCAGGCCAGCCTTGACCCAACCTACAGTGCTGGGAATGCAACTGAGCTGATCTACTGCTACATTCTGTGTTTACTTAGAGAAAACTTGGCAGCTGAGAGCAAGAAGAGGTTGACTGTGGTTTTCTGCAACAGTTGGGGGTGGAGGGGAGGTGGAGAGAGGGGAGCTGGAATCTATTAGGATGCTTGAAAGCCANCAACCCCCCCCCACCCCATTTAATTACTGCCAGAGGAATCCTCAGGAAGGGGTGTGGAGATGCTGGGTCAAGAATAAGTGACAATGTGCCAGACTAGAGTCTGTCCCCTTCTGAGTCCTTCTTGTGGGAAGGACACTGAGTGGCGCTCTCTGGTCTCATTTCGGTTTTTTTATTGTTTTATTTTATTTTTTTCGCTGTGCTGCATGGCATGTGGGATCTTAGTTCCAAGACCAGGGGTGGAACCTGTACCCCTTTCATTGGAAACACAGAGTCTTAACTGCTGGACTGGCGGGGGAGTCCCAGTCTTATGACTAACTGCTCTGCTCTTTAAGGGTAAACTCTGGGTGATCTGGTTCCCTGGTTGATGCTGGGAATGACCCTGGAGCCCTGGAGAAGAGAGAGAATGGCATCTTCTCATGGGGAGGCTGGGTCCGGTTGACAGTGCAGGTTGGGGTGGGGCGCTGAGAGCCAGTGAGAGGAAAGCTGCCGCTAGAGGGATACGGAGGAGAGGCGGCTTCCTGGAGTGTCTCCTCGGTCCCTGGACCTCCTGTGTCCCCTGTGCCGGGGGGAGGACACTGGCGTCACTTCAGTTTCTGGAGGCAGGATGTCACCTGCTTTGACTGCTAGACCGGCAAGTTGCCTTCCCTGCCTCCTCCTGCACATCTCGCTTGGGACCGGCTGTGTGTGAGGCGCTGCGCTGAGCCCGAGTTGGCGGTAAAGGGGAGGCAGCATTTACTCTGTCCTTAATGAGCTCACAGTCTGGGCAGGGAGACAAGCGTGGCAACAATTACAGAGCAGTCTGGTAGGGCTACAAGGGAGGGATGCCTTGAGGGCAGAGACCAGTCTTAGTCACTGTTAGGCCAAGAGAGCCCATCATGGAAGGAAAGGGACCTGTTTTGAGAGTTTCAGCAGAGTGATATGTGAAGGATGAGGTGGGGCTTCCAGGAGGAGGGAGGCATCTCTCCTGAAGCTGAGTTGTACAGAGATGCTCCTCAAATGCTGGAGACTGGTGGCAGGGGTGTGAAAGGACATAGACAGACCACAGGGCCCCAGCTGAGGGTGCTCGTGACTCTTCAAGGTGGAAGGTAAGACACTTTGTGTTAATTACTCTTAGCTTCCCCTGGGGCTGTCCCCAGGTTTCTAAACCACTCAGTATTCCTGTCTCCCCTTCTCAATAACCAATGAAGTTTCTGTTATTTTGTCATTCCAATTATTTGCTTGGATCCTGGGACATTTGATGGTCCAAAACTGTTGAATGTGGAGTGGGGAGACCCTGAGGAAGTTCACAGAATGTAAGATCTTCTTAGAAGCATTTAGCGCAGCATGGGGGGTTGTGGGCAGAGGCACGGCTGCTGCCTGCCAGCCTGGGGGGCTCTGGGTGCATCTTGTTTGTTGGCATGGAAGTGTGCAGGTAGAGTTGCTGGCTGGCTGTGCTTGCCCCTCTGACATCACCGGGTGCCCGAGTTCAGTCTGGTTCTCCTGCATCTCCAAGGAGGAGCACCTTTTCTTCTCTCGCTGCTGTTCTTCCTCCTCCTCGGCTTTCTCCTCCCCACGACTGCCGTTGACACAGACTTCCGCTGCCAAAGCTAATTGTGAGGCCTGATCAGTGAATGAAGGCAAAGGCAGTTCCCATGACAACCGCAAAGAGTTTCAAATATAGGGGATGATGTGTGTGTGATGGGCTGCAATTACTTGGGTGGAAATTGATGCGTGGACACCAGTGACTTCAAACATAGGCTCCGAAGGTGGAGGGGGTGTTGGGTTTCTTTAGCAGGATCCTTTGTGCACTGGAGAGGGAAGGGAAGGTCACAGACGTCCCCCACATTGGATTCCAAGTGCCTTCAGTGTGTGGAAAGCTGGGCAAAGAAAAAAAAACCCAGGGCTTTGAAGAGGCACGACTCTAGCCATTCTGGTTGGAGAGGCAGGATACACAGACAAATAGCAGTACCAAGTGTCAAATGAGACACATTGGAATTGTTGTCAGCTGGCAGAGGACTTGGGTAACCTGAGAAGGCTTCCTGGAGGAAGTGGTGCTTGAACTGAGCTTTGAAGTAAAGCCCTGTGGCAAGTGACCTTGTTCAGGACACAGCCATGGCAAGGGAAGAGAAGTCGTCCGTCTACCCTCTGCCAACTCTAGAAGAGGTAGGTTGATAAAATCAGAGAGCTACACAGAGCAGCACCACCTGTATTGCTGCCAGTGAGGGAGTGAAGAGGGCCCAACTCAGTCTCCCAATTTCTCCATCTGTAAAATGGGAATTAATAATTCCTATGTCATTGGTTTGTTTTGAGGGGTAAATAAAATACGGTACATCATGCTTCAGTTATGGGGCTTGGCATGGGGTTGCTGCTTGATTGATCCTCCTATAAAGCCCCCCACATCTGTGTCTGAATGCATCCCCATTTCTTAGTCTTTATATATCTGTGTGAGTTCTGGCCCGTGAGGATCAGTATTTCTCAGGTTCTCTGTGTTGGGGTATTTAGTGGTTTCTGAGAATGAGTTAATCCATTCACCTCTTCCCTAGTGGAGAGGGCTGTGACTCCATTTCTCCTGCTGGGAGTGCAGTGGGGTCTAGGGGTCATGATGGAACGTGGGGAGAGACCTTCAGCCCCTATGAGAGGGGTCCCAGTTACCTTTCGGTTGGTCACTGTGAAGCCCCAAATACAGAACGAGGGGCTGGTAGGAGAGGGGGTCATGTGTGAAGTGTGGAGAGTGTCCCTGCTGGAGGCAGGGTGGTCCCGGTGAGTGCCTCTGTGACTCCCTGGAGCCCTAGCATTCCAGGTGCTTCAGAGCAGGGCAGGAGGCCAGCGTGGGATGGAGGCGGTTGCAGGTGCGCTGCCTTAGGGACCATGGGCTCTGCTAGCGTGTCCGCCAGGGGGGTTGGCTGGGACCTGCAGTTGGGGTGGGATTTAGTTAGCCCTGGGAGGGGGATGGTTCAAGCAGAGAGTCAGGGTGGCTTGCAGCCTTGTGAGGAAAACGCGTGCTGGCTGAACAAGGCTGGGTCTTGGCTATAGTTCAGGTGGCAGGTCCTCTCCCAGGAGAGCAAGTGTTCCTCTGATCTCTGGGGACCTCAGAGGACAGATCGACCTGGAGAGTGGCTTCTGCGTCTCAGTGCCCAGCCCCCTGCCCTTCCACCCTCCTTGTATAGAAACTCAGCTCAGCACATTCCAGCTCTGTGCAGAGCCTAGTGAGTGGGGAAGATAGGGCCCCTGCCCACGTGGGAGAGACGGCCGTGTAAATAAATAACTGTACTTGGTGTGACTGCTCTAGAAGAGGCCCCGGGAGGAGTGGTGTGAAGCTCATGGGAGCTAGATGAGATGGGAAGGCAGCAGTGGGGGGTGACGTTTGGATCAAGCCTTGTACCGTATTAGCTTGCCAGGTGGGGGAGAGGCAGGGGAACCTCAGCAAGGAGCAGCATTATGAAAATATTACTATTCTCATACCCATAGCTTAAAGGGAAGTAGTGTGGTTCAAGTGACCCCATCCCTCTTTGCATTTCCCTGAGGTAGGCTGGGAGAGAGGGCGCAAAGAACTGGAATGAGGCATGCCTGGCTTGGAATTCTAGCTAACCACTCACCAGCTGTGTGTTGACGGGCAAGTAACTTAACATCTCTAAGCCCATTTCCCCATAAGGTCGTGTGTGGAGTAAGTCAGATGAGATGCTCCCACACTGTGTTGGCACAGGGCCTGGTACGTAGCAGGGGCTTGATAAACTGTGGCAGCCGGAGCAGCAACAGTATTGATCGTTATTATCCAAGCAGTGTTGGTTGCT
>SJYV01020146.1:95322-152723 GCA_006410875.1 Neotragus pygmaeus
AAGGGAGAGGAGCTCGCTTGGCCTGGCCAAGGTCAGAGCTAAGAAGGGCGGAAGCGCACGGCTCGGGACAGGGCCGCTCGGCCTGCTCTGCCGCCTGTCTTCCTCCCTGCCCCAGGGAGGAGCCCAGCAGGGCTGCCCTTTGTCCCCAGAGGTGAGGCAGGTGTGGTGTCTGGTGCCTCCTGGAGTCTCCTCACCAGAGACCAGCTTCGCCGTCTCTCCTAGGACAGCTTGGCCCATTCTGAGTGCCCCCTTGGAGCTTCAGGGACGGGCGCAATTGGGCGACGTGGTGGAGTTGGCAGCAGAGCACAACGCCGAACGCTCTCACACACCCTGGCTAGTCCCGCAAGCCACATCTGCGAGACAGAAGTAGCACACCGCGTGCACTCAGAAACGAAGTTTGGCAGTGGGCACCCTCAGTGTGGCAGGCACTGTGAGGCATTCTTCAGACCCCTCAGAGCCGTGTGAGGAGGTGGCTGCTATTGCTCCCGAGCGACACTGATCTATAAAATAGAACTACGTACAGGCTGAGGGCGAGAAGGTACCACCACCAAGGTCCTGCAGCTGGAGAGCGGAGCCAGGAACTGACCCAGAGGCATGAGTACCAGAGTCCACGTGACGGGTCCCCTCCTAGAAGGCGGAAGCTCTGGGGTGTTGGCTACAGGGAGGGCTTGGGGTGAAGCAGGATGTCTCTTGGGTTGCCTAGGAACTGCAGGGCTTTCCTCTCCCCATTCCGTTCTCCCTCAGCCTCCTGGGCGTTGCAGCCTTCAAAGGCTCAGAGTCTGGGCTGCCTGCTCTCCTCACGGGGAGCCCTGAAGTTTGGGTGCGCCACCTCCCGTGGCCTTTCTGAAAGGGGAGGAAACACTGCGAGTGGTGGTGGAGGCAGTGCTGCCTGGAGGGGGTGGCCTGTGTTCAAGCCGCAGGGATGAGTGATAGTAGGGTGAGGTGTGGGTGTTTGTGAGCAAAGGAGGGCAAGTCTGACTTGGTGAGGCTTTGAGCCACAGGCAGTGTTGGCTTCAAGAGGAAGCCTGCTGATGGGAGGTGGGGAGGAGACGACTGCATCATGGTTGAGAGTCTGGTCTTTACTGCCGGACAACTTGGCTTGGAGTCCCAGAGCTGCTGTGTCACCTTGGGTAAGTTACTTCGCTTATCTGGCCTTATTTCCTCATCTGCCAAACGGGGTAAAAGGTTCACACTCCAGGGCTTTTCTTTTCCTGGGAGGATTGCAGGGCTGTTGCTTTTATCATAGTGCCTGGCACTGTCCTAGCTGCCGCTAGGATGAGGCAGTTTGCTGGGCCAGAGAGCGGCCTGAAGGGGAATCCCGCCAGCGTCTGCTCGTCTTTGACCCTGGAGATGCAGAGGATGCCTCTGGGTATTACCTTCAGGTCCTCGACTCGGAAGGAGACGGGGCGGGGCTGGGGGGGGCTGCCCCGGGATCCCCAGCCGGCCGGGGAGCGGCGGCGCGCCTGGGCCGCAGCCAGCCCGGCTCCGCGGCACCCTCGGAGGTGCCCCCGCCTCCCGGCCGGGCAGGTCCAGCCCCCGGCGGCCCTGCCCCCGCCCGGCCGGCCGCGGGGATTGGCTGGCGAGCGCGCCGCCCCCTCCACACCAGCCTCCCGGCGGCGGGGAGGGGAGCCAGGCCGGCAGCTGGCCGCCGCCGCCTCTGCAGAGCCTCCCTCCGTGCGCTCCGGCGGGGATAATGGGAGGCCCGCCGGCCGATGCACCAGAGGAGGCCGGCCGAGGTAGAGCGGGCAGGGCGGGGAGGGACGAGGCCAGACCGGACACAGGAGGAGGGGCCGAGCCCTCATGGATCTTGGGAGGGTGGATAGGGGAGAAATGAAAACAAAAACACTCTTGAAGGCGAATGAGTCCATCCGCCGCGCGTCTGGGTGGCAGCTGGAGGCAGGAAGATGGTCCCTGCCATCCTTTCTTTCGGCGGCCCCCTGCCTTCCCTTCTCCCGCTTCCCCTGCAGCGTGCTGGGAGTGCAGCAGGAGGACTTTGCTGCTTTCCTGGCGGTGGCCTGGCTTATCAGCCTCTCCGGCTTCTTTTGCAGGTGGAAATAAAGGCTGGTGAAGGAGCCGGGCCGTGGGGACAAGGAGCTGCTGTCAAGGTACCTTGTGTGTGTGTGTGTGTGTGTGTGTGTGTGGTAGAGGTGAAGTGTTTGACTGGATTGGATAAAAATAAAGGGTCTCCTCTGGTGATCCCTTAATCTCCCACTGTGTGTGTAGCAGCAGCTGAGGGGGAGGGGCGGCGGGGATGTAGGCGGCCAATGAATTCTCAGGCCTGTGTGGGTTTTGTTTGGATTCTTTTTGCTTTCTCAGCTGGATGGTTTGGGTGCAGTTGGGATTGGGTTGGTTGAACTGTTTTTTTTTTTTTTAAGACACACAACCCACTCCCCACCCTTGCCTCTGAAAAATCTCTTGAGAATGTCCCTGGCACTGTTGGTTCGCATCCTCTCAAGTATGTGTCTTAAACACTCTGCTAGCTCTAAACTAAGAAAACAACACATGACTCCAGCCCCATCCCCTCAGGGCAGTTCTGTCCACTAGGACTTTCTGCAATCATAGAAATATTTGCTATCTGTGCTGTCCATGGCTACTGAGGATTTGACATGCAGCTAATGCAATGGAGGAACTGGATGTTAAAGGTTTTGTTTTAATTTGTATTCATTTCAATGTAGATTTATATAGCCACAGTTGGCTGGTGGCCATTGTATTAACCAGGATGGTTCTAGAAATTCAGAGTCTAGGTGAAACCATTTGTGTTCATCAAGGCAGTAAGTGTTATGCTATCCGTTCAGTTCAGTTCAGTCGCTCAGCCTTGTCTGACTCTTTGCAACCCTGTGGACTGTAGCATGCCAGGCTTCCCCGTCCATCACCAACTCCCGGAGCTTGCTCAAACTTGCTCAAACTCATGTCCATTGAGTCAGTGATGCCATCCAACCATTTCATCCTCTGTCATCCCCTTCTCCTCCTGCCTTCGATCTTTCCCAGCATCAGGGTCTTTTCCAGTGAGTCAGTTCTTTGCATCAGTTGGCCAAAGTACTGGAGTTTTAGCTTCAGCATCAGTCCTTCCGATGAATATTCAGGACTGATTTCCTTTAGGATGGACTGATTTGAACTCCTTGCAGTCCAAGAGACTCTCAAGAGTTTTCGCCAACACCACAGTTCAAAAGCATCAATTCTTCGGTGTTCAGCTTTCTTTATAATTCAACTCTCACATCCATACATGACTACTGGAAAACCCATAGCTTTGACTAGACGGACGTTATGGCTCTGCCCAAGTTCCAAGGGCATGGGGAAGTCAGCATTGGTGTGGGGTGGGGGCCTGTGGCCAGGTCAGGGGAGGCTTCCCTGAGAAAAATCTTCTCTGAGCCAAGTCTGGAAGAAGGAGAAGCTGGCAGGAGGCGAGGTCTTTTCAAATATACCCACGTAGGCTGGGTTTCACAACACAGATGGTGCTCAGTCAGGACTTCGGTAGAGACTGAAACCTGTAACCAAGACCCAGGGTCTTCTCTGAGCTACAGGATAACCAGAGCTTCCCCTTGAAGGATGAAAGAATATTGGATTCAAGAATCTGTTCACTGTGGTGGTGTTGTTTTTCTTCAGTTTACAGGTATCAGCTTGTGTTTGGCTTCTAACCATCACCTCTCTGAGGATGTGAAAACATCAGGAAAACAAATCTGAAAGATTCACCAGCTCATCAGAATGCTTTATCATGTGAATGTCAATATCATGTGAAGCTCAATGTCCAGGAATTTTGAGCCAGCTGTAGGCAGACAAAAGAGTAGTAATAATAATAAGGATAATGATGATAATAATGAAAAACAGTTACCACTTATTAAGACACTTACTTTGTGCCAGACCCAATCTTAAGTGCTTTCGTGTATTGATCGTCTCACACAATCTTACAATCTATTCTCTACATGGCAGGAGAGTGGCCTTTTTAAGACATAAACTCTAAATCAGATCATGCTAGTCTGTGGCTAAAAATCCTTAAGTGGCTTCCCATTATATTTAGAATGAAATCAAAGTTTCTGGCCCCAGCCTGCCAGGCTTGTCCCCTGTCTACTTCTCCCCATCTGCTTCCATCTATGCACCGAACTCCAGACACATAAGGACACTCTCTGGTATAAAGCGCTAAGCTATTGTCTGCCCCAGGACAATATTCACCCTTACCCTCCACTAGAATGAATGTGCTGGCGGAGAACAAGGACTCTGTTTCTTTGCTCACTATTGCATCATTAGCTCTTACGACGGTTAAGAACTCAATAAAAATATATAATTGAAAACATTTCAATCCTATGTACTAGGCATTATTATTCTTATGTAACAGATGAAGAAATTGAAGGTCGGAGTGGTTCATTTGCTCGAAGCCACACGGCTCGTGAGTTTCTGACTCCATAGCTGGAGGAATCTGTCCATTTCCTCATCAGCCAGCCGTGTGGAGGCTGCACACCTACCCCTGGAGGACGAGCATCCTTCAAGTTGTGGTTTTCATCCTTTCACTCTGCAAACAGTCCTGATTTGCCTCACTTAGTCCTTTATTGCCTGGACCTGTCTATATAATAAGAAACCCTAGCCTGAGTAACAACCCAGTCTTCTTCTGGCTTTTACTTTATGTTTTTCTCTGATCATAAAAATGAGTATTGGAGACAGACTGGAAAATGTAGGAAAAACATATAAAGAAGCTGAGGGAAAAAACCACTCATGATTTCACAACCCAGAAGCAAAGGGGTTAATGCTTTGGTTTCTTGATTGCCAATCTTTCCTATGGTCCTGATCTCATTATCTGTATGTAATTTTGTGTTCTGCTTCTATCCCTTAACACTCTGTCTTCAGAGTTCTCAAGGCATTGCAAAGTTTTCATAAGCATTAAAGCCAATGGTTGCGTAATACTCCTTAGGTACACTCAATTGACTCAATCATTTTTTTTCATTGGGAGGTGGAGGATGAGATTCCCTTTTCTTATCTTGCAAAGTTAGTAAGCCCAAAATAGGGTTTAAATGTAAGGAGGCACATATTACAATTATGATTTAAATATAAAGAGGTGCTTGGACAATTATGTTTCCTTTTTGAGATCAGAAAAAGGAACGTTTGGGCTTCCCTGGTGATTCAATGGTTAAGAATCCACCTTGCAATGCAAGGGACACTGGTTTGATCCCTGGTCCAGGAAAATCTCACATGCCACAGGGCAACTGAGCCTGTGCGCCACAACGACTACGCCCATGCTCTGGAGCCCACAAGCTTCAACTATTACAACTACTAACAGCCCGCATGCCCTGATACCCGTGCTTTGCAACAAGAGAAAGGGCTTCCCTGGTGGCTCAGACTGTTAAAAAGTCTGCCTGCAATGTGGGAGACCCAGGTTCCATTCCCAGGTTAGGAAGAACAATGAGAAGCCCTTGCACCACAACAAGAGAGTAGGCCCCCTCACCACAACTAGAGAAAGTCTGCATGCAACAATGAAGCAGCAGCACAGACAAAAATAAATACAAAAAAAGAAAAAGGCACATTTGTATGTCATCAGAATAATTATTGCTATTATTTTATCATTCTCGGAGATTTCATAGTATATTAAACTTGCAGATATTCCAGAGAAAATCATGGATTATACCTAAAAGTCTTTACCCAAAGCAAACGTTTTAGGGCTGTGTTGACTCTTGGCAAAATCCCTCTGGTTGTCTTGTCAGGGACACTTTCTTAGCCGCTAATCCTTCCCATGATGGGATCCGGATGGTAAAGAACCCACCCTCCTGCCAATACAGGAGATGTAAGAGACACAGGTTCAATCCCTGGGTCAGGAAGATCCCCTGGAGAAGGGCATGGCAACCCACTCCAATATTCTTGCCTGGAGAATCCCATGGACAGAGGAGCCTGGCGGGCTACAGTCCATAGGGTCACAAAGAGTCGTACACGACTTAAGTGACTTAGCACATAGCACAGCTTTCCACGATATAGCCACTGGCAAGTCCCTCCTCTTGCTGGTGATTGGTTCCCTGGGGGCCACGTGACCCCATTCTAGCGACTGAGACCGTGAAGGTGGGGAAAAAACTCTCCTTGCTCCAGGAAGTAGAGTGAAAAATGGTTGGGATTCTAGAGGCCAGAAACCAGTGTTCAAGGTCTAGCGTTAGGGCCTAACTATGTCACGTGCCTTTGGTCATGTCACTTCTCTTCCCTGCGGAATGAAGATCATAGTCCTTGCCTCAGAGAACTGTGAAGGTCAAATGAGGCATCTGACAGGGAGGGTGTGTAGTAAACTCAAAAAGGCCATAAAGTTGTTTGGAATGCTTATGATCCAATGAGTTATGACCACAGTGGCTATTTAAAAAGACTTAAAGGTCAGTAGAGCCAATGTTCTCCAGCTCAAATCTTTAAAAGACTTGCTCTTGTTATAAGACGTTATATATAAACCAGATTAACGGATCTTCTGCTTGTCATAAATTCATGGGGATTTGAAAGAGTGGGTGGGGAGGCTGTGCTGGTTGCCTACCCAGTATCCATGTCCTACTTTGCTCTATCCTAACAAAAGATCTGTTGGGGTCAGGCATTCGCCTTGTGCCCATTCAGAACATGACTCAGAGCAAAGTAACGCCACCCCCAGCTGCAGGGGTGGGCCTGATTGGTCAAAGAATAGTCCCTCTTCTTGCCAGTGATTGGTTCCGTAGAGGCCACGTGACCCCATTCTAGCAACTGAGACCTTCAGTGTGGGAAAACCTCTCCTTGCTATTAACAATTTATGACCGGAGAGGAGAGTGTTTTGTTTTCCTCTGGATGCCCTACCTTGAACTCTGGTCGCCATCTTGCTATCAGAATGGGGGATGAAAGCAACATGGACAGAAGAGGGGTCCAGAGAATGATGCTGGATGTGTTAATAACAACAACAACAACAACAATAGTAGCATCAAACACTTTTTCAGCCTTTAGAGGTTTACAGGTACTATTCTAAATGTATTATAGGCTTTAGCTTGGGGGGGACGGCTACAGCTATTTTAATGGCCAGTGAACCTAAGAATGGTTTTTATATTTTCTAATGGTTAAAGAAAAAAAAAATCAAAAGAACAGTATTTCACAACATGTGAAATTACATAAAGTTCAACTTTCAGTGTCCATAAATAAAATTTCATTGGACCACAGTCATGCCCACTCATTTATCTGTTGTCTACCATTGCATTCATGCTTGAGTGGTTGGGCAGAAACTACCAACTACCTTGCCAAGAGAAAAGCCTAAAATATTTACTACCTGGTCCTTCATAAAGTTTGCCTGCCCTTGCTTTAGCACAGACAACAGTACTATGAGTAAGCGTACTATTTCTAGCCAATTTTTAACAGATGAGAAAAATGTGGCTCAGAGAGGTTAAGTAATTTGCCCAAGGTCACGCAGCTATTAAGAGCTGGACTTGAGATTCACTACCAAACAGTCTCGCTCTAGAGCCAGTGTTCTTAACCTCTTTGGGAAAGAACCTGTATTCGCGATGACATTGTTGAGATGTTGAGTCAACCAACCCCAAGCCTGCCTCCTTTGGGATTTCCAGATTGAAGAGGTACTGTGTTAGCAAAACCAGTTTGAGACTGTGTTTCTGTTCTTCGCAGGTGAAAGCCTCCCAGCTAATGCCATGAGGAAGCACCTTAAAGAGGTAAGGGCAGAAACAGAAGGCAAGCTCTTTGGAGCAACTGCTTTCTTCCCTCAGTCAAGAGAGTAAAAGCTTTCTCTCTCTAGGCAGTTCAAGTCTCCACCAGTTCTTCCCTTTGAAAGGGATTATGAAGGAAATCCTATTTTAGGATTGCTGCTGCTTTTGGCAATCTGCAATATTAGCCTGATGAGGAACTATACTCGCTAATAAAATATTTCAAGTTGGGCTGCGTCTAACTGTTGCAAGTGCTGGTTGTAATAGCCTGTCACAGGACTTCTGTGCCAGCGCATCCCTCATTTGGCTACAGCCCATGTGGAAAATCAATTTCCTCTAAATGTTTGAAGAATGGCACAGAAGGACCTGATTTCTTTTCCCTCTTCTGGAGTCAATCTGGAGATAGTGAGCCTATGAGATGAGTGAAAATAGCTAGGATTACAAGTCGCAGGGTAGAATGCCAAGTTGAGCAAAGCATGATCACAAGCTCTGAGTTCTAGACTTTATGTCCTGAGACCGCAGACAATTACATTTGTGTCCCAAATCAACATGCTCTTGAAAAGTCACAGAACATAAAGGATCTGACTTCAGTCCAGCTATTTCACTTCTAGGAATCTCTCCCACTGAAAAACTCCTATAAGTAGGCAAGAATATACAAACAGGGTGTTCCTCACAAACTCCTTTGTGAGGGTGAAAAACTGGAGGTAATATAGTTATCTGACAAGAGGAGACTGGTCAGTTAAAGGGTGATATTTCCAGGCTATGTACCCAATAAGAAGAAACAGATAAACCCATATGTATTCATGTGGAAAGATTTTTGTGATTTGGTATTGAGTGGAAAAAAAGAAAGCTGAAGACCAGTATGTGTAGTATAAGTTTGTTTTGGTTTAAAAAATGTGCCCATTTATATGCAGATGCTTGTACATGTAGAAAAAGGTATGAAGGGATACACACCAGGTTATAGAAGGTGGTGGCTAAACCCAGAAAGTGGGAATAGTGCAGATGAGAGGGAAAATGTTCCTTCTATATTGTTGAGATTTTTTACAAGAGTATATGAGTTTGACAATGATAAAGGAAATAAAGAGGTGACTTTCTGGCATGTATGAATAACACTGTACTCACCACCATTTCTAAGGGTGCAGAGAATCAGCCTCAAAAATCAGGATTTTGGATAGGATTTACCATCCAATCAAGTCACAGATGTAAGTCTGTTACATAGCCTAATCTGACAGGTCATAGCTCCTCTTAGTTTATAGTTGTCCCAAAGAGACTTCAGCCTTAGCTATCTGCCTGCCAAATCAGAACCAACCCAAAATGTCCTGCTACCAAGGCCAGAATTTAAAGACTTACTTTAAAAATCAATGGCAAAAGATATGTAACATAAAATGTACTATTTTAATCATTTTCAAGTATACAATTCAGTGGCATTGGGTACATTTCACAGTGTTACGCAACCACCAGCACTGTGTGGTTCCAGAACTTTCTCACTCCAAAAAGAAACCTCAGGGACTTCCCTGGTGGTCCAGTGGTTAAGAATCTGCCTTCAAATGCAGGGGATGCTGGTTCCATCCCTTGTCAGGGAACTAAGATACCCGTGGGGTAACTAAGCTTTCCTGTTGGAACTAGAGAGCCCATGCTGCAATGAAAGATCCGATATGATGGAATGAAGATCCTATGTGCTGCAACTGAGAAGTGATGCAGCCAAATAAATAATTTTTTATTATTTATAAAAAGGAAACCTCATACATATTAGCAGTCACTCTCCACTCCCCTCTGCCCAACCCCTCTTAAACCACTAACTTGCTTCTTGTCTCTATGGATTTTCCTATTCTAGACATTTCATACAAATGGAATCATACCATATGTGGCTTTCTGTGTCTGGTTTCTTTCATGTAACATGATGTTTTCAAGGTTCGTCCATGTTGTAGCCTGTATCAGTACTTCATTCATTTTTATGGCTAATATTCCATTGTATGGATAGACCACAATTGATCAGTTGATCCACATTTTAGATGTTTTTATCTTTTAGATATTATGAATAATACTATGAACATTTCCCATACATATTTTTGTTGAGCACCTGTTTTCTACTCTTTTGTGTATACACACAGGAATGAAATTGTGGGGTGACATGGTTAACCTTATTAAGATTTGCTTTTAAAATCTCATAGAGCTTCCTTGACCATAGAGGACATAGCTTGAATGGGAAAAACTTCCCCTAAGTTCTCCTAAGTTTCTCTATCATGTCCCCCCGAGTCTAGGCAGTTAAGTACATAGATGAAGATAATTACTATGTAATTACCTTATCTATGCTTTAAAAACCATCTGCTAAGATCTCACTTCTAGGATATTCCAAATATTGCTATCACATGAGCATTTGGGGAACTGTTATTCAAAGTACATTAAACAAATGGTTAACCCAGGATTTTCCATGAAAGTTTCACTTTCTGTTACCACTTGTGGAAATTCAATAGTTCTGACTGTTATTAAGCACAATGGTACTAACTTTGAATGGCTGAAACACCAGACCAGGTGAACAGGATCTTGAAATGGGCTTTTGCTCAATGGTAGCTTGCAACTATCAGTGTATCTTAAGATGGGCTTAACTTGGGATCAGTACCAAGTTGGGATTAACTAACCATAGTAGTTAAGTTGCTTTGGGACACTAGGACCTGGATTCAAGTCCTGACTCTGCCATTAACTAATTTACCCTGGGAAAGTCACTTAACCCTTCTGGGTCCCCCAGTTCTCTCCTCTATAATATGGTTATAGGACATACTTCATGGTTTATTCAACAAATTACACCTATGCAAGCATTTACTGACCAAAACACAGCAGGCCCTGGTCTTGTGGGGAGAGGCAAAAATAAACATAACTAAAAGTAATTATGAGGTAGTTAGATGGTGGTACATTTTATGAGGAAAAAATAGACCAGGAGGGCTGAGGGAGGGTCTGCATTTTAAATGGTGTGGTCAGAATAAATCTCCCTAATAAGGTGACAATTGAACAAAGACTTGAAGGAAGAAAGAGGATAAGTCTTGTGGGTAACTGGGAGGAAGAGGAACAGGTATGCAAAGGCCCCAAGGCAGGAATGTTCTCTCACATTCACAGAAAGTTGAAGAGACTGACTGGTATGCCGGGCCCAGTGTGCATTTGGGGGAGAACAGAAGAAGCTGATTTTGTGGGCTTTTGGGGAAGGACTTTGGATTTTACTCTGAGAGAGAAAAGGAGCCCTTTCTTGTAGGCTTTTGACCTGAGATGACTTCTACCTCAAAAACATCATTTAATCTGCTCTGTTGAAAGTAAAGCACAGAGAGACAGGGGCAGTGGTGGGCAGATCAGTTAGGTGCATTCTGCAGTAATGCAGGTGAGACAAGGGGGTGGCATGGAGATGAGAAATGGCAGGGCTCTGAATACATTCTGAAGGCAGAGCCAACACAATTTCCCATCAGGAGGATTAAATAAGATAATGCAGGCAAAGCTCTCATCACAGAGCCTGCATGTAGTTAATACAAAATAATGGTAGCTGCCTTTATTATCAAAGTGGGCTCCCTTGTAGGGGCAGATTAGGAGCTAAAAAGAAGTGAGCAGACTTGCGTCGTGGTCCAGTGGTTAATAATCTGCCCACCAATGCTGGGGACATGGGTTTGATCCCTGGTTCAGGAAGATTCCACATGACAAGGGGCAGCTAAGTCTCACGTCACAACTGCTGAGCCCACGTGCCCTAGAGCCTGTGCTCCTCAGCCAGAGAAACCACATCAAATGAGAGGCCCGTGCACTTCACCTAAAGAGTAGCCCTCTACTCGCTGCAACTAGAGAAAGTCCATACGTAGCCACAAAGACCTGGTGCAGCCAGAAATAAGTAAATAAAAAGAAAAGTGAGCAAGAGAGACCATATTCAGTTTCCAGTGTGATTTGCAGTGAGTCATAAGGCCACCAAAGGTAAGGAGGCATTGACACAATGATGATAACAACTTCTGGACCTTCCAGAGAACTGGAAAACCCAAAGCAGCAAAAACTGACATAATTTAGGCCAAAAATAGAGATTTTAGATATCAAGTTTTTCGAATAATCACAACAGCTTCCTTTCGATGCAGTGGTAAAGAATCTGCCTGCCAATGCAGGGGTTGCTAGAGACTCGGGTTCAATCCCTGGGTCGGGAAGATCCCCTGGAGGAGGAAATGGCAACCTGCTCCAGTATTCTTGCCTGGAGAATCCCATGGAAAGAGGTACCTGGTGGGCTATAATCCATGGGGTGGCAAAGAGTCGGACATGACTGAGCACACACACATAGTGTGTGGAAGGCAACATCAGTCGCAGGGAAATGTTTGTTCCTAGATTTCCTCGCTTTGGAAATATTTACTGGTGCTATCATTGCAGCCCAGGTATTTAATTTGGGGTTTTTGTTGAATGCCCAACTCCAGAATTCCTTTCAGGAAGAAAAGCCAATCGCCAGGAGACAACTGGATTCCTTGCAGCTCACCTTTTCTTTGTTCCAAATTTCAGAGACGAGATGAAAGGTCGTTCTGAGACTGATAAAGATGGATTTTTCCAAGGGGGATGCCAGCATTGCTCCTCGAGCCTCTGGTAATTATGCCTCCTGGAAGCCCTCTGCCAACCTCTTCCCATCAGACATCTGGCCCCAGCAGGAAGAAACGGGGACCAAGGCACTTATTTTGGTTTTGACATCGGCAAAGGAAGGCTGATTAAATTCATCATGAGAGCAGATGAAAAGCTACCAAACAGTATCTCTCTTTGTTGCATCACCTGCATTTCTAGATTGGGCAAAGGTCTTGCTTCCTTTTTTTTTTTTAATTTTACTCTGGATTAAGGTGTGATTTTTTTGTTACAGTTAATTAATTATACGATAATAATGCCAGTGAGTTTGTTAATTATTTGTATCTGTACTTAATATTTAAAAGTGTGCTCAGTTCTTGCGAGCTAACATTTGGCTTTTCAGATGTGTTAGTCATTGTAATTAATTGAGCCGATGTATGTTAAGTGTCTGTCTACAATGTGGGAGACCCAGGTTCGATCCCTGGGTTGGGAAGATCCCCTGGAGAAGGAAATAGCAACCCACTCCAGTACTCTGGCCTGGAGAATACCATGGACAGAGGAGCCTGGGGGGCTACAGTCCATGGGGTCACAAAGAGTCGGACACGACTGAGCGACTTCACTATATCCCTATAAGTTCACTGAGTAGATTTCTAGGAATAGCAGCAGATATGAAATGTCTTCACTACCCTGAACTTATCTTGATTTTTTTTTTTTTTTTTTTTTTTACCACACTGCATGGCATGTGAGATCTTAGTTCCCCGACCAGGGATTGAACCTGCACCCCCTGCAGTGGAAGCATGGAGTCTGAACCACTAGACCACCAGGGAAGTCCCTTGCACTAGATAGAGAAAAACTTTGGAGGTTGGATCCTTTGGGTGATGTTCATTCTTTACCTGTCAGGCCTCTTCCGTCATTCCTCTTGAGATGGTCTTTTCTGTAAGACCTTCCACATTCTCTCTCTTGTGACTGCCCTCCTCCTTCATTTCCTTTGTACCACCAGGCCCAGCTGCCTTGCTTGTGGGGGTCTGGTGCAAGATAAAAATATGGATCCCGTTGGTCAGAAATGATGAGGAATTTCAATATGGTGACAGCAGAGTATTAAACCCAATGTGAGGCCCTGGTCACACATCAGTGAAACTGGCTCTGCATGCCATGGTCGCCTTTTGCTTTTTCCCAAAAGGCATCTTCCCACCAGAAAGCACCCCCTCCTTCTTCTCTACAGCTGAAACAGGGCACAGCACCCAGGAGGGGCTCGAGAAATGAGTAAAAGATTTTCCAAATGCAAGCCTGAGAAAAGCAGACCATAATCATGGAGCTCTCCTGTTTTACTCTGGATGGGTTGGGTTCTATATTGATGTAGAGGTGATGGTCACAGAGGGGTAAGTGTTAATCACTCAATCATGTCTGATTCTGTGCAACCCCATGTACTGTAGCCCGTGAGGCTCCTCTGTCCATGGGTTTTCCAGGCAAGAACACTGGAGTGGGCAGCCATTCCCTTCTCCAAGGGATCTACCCCAACACAGGGATCAAACCTAGGTTTTCTACATTGCAGGCAGATTCTTTACCACCTGAGCCACCAGGGAAAGCCATGGTGGTGGCGGGGGTGGGAGGTGGTTGAGGTAAACATTTGTCAAAATTCATCAAACTAGACTTCAGAGGACTGCACTGCACTGAGGATCATTGCACATCAATTAAGAAACAGTGGGCCTAAAATAACCCCCAATGGCTCCACATTACCCTCAAGACAACCTTGTTTTTGTCATACAAGGTCCTTCCTCAGGGGGCTGTTCATTGTTTTTCAGCCCCACCTCCTGCACTTCTGGGATCCCTGTTTTCTAGCTGTGCTGGCTGCCTGCTCCCCCACGCCCTTCCTGCTCAACAGCTTCCCAGTGGCCCAGGAGTAAAAAGTCAAATACTAACAACCAGTATGGCATCAGCACCACCAGGGAACAACTGAGGAGCTGCAGTGGAGTCCTGGAGCTTCCTGCTGTGCCAGGTGTTAAGCCTTGTCTTCTCTGCATTGCGGGAAGTGGATGGAGGCCCAGGGAAGAGAGGGTGAGGTGGAAGGTATGCGGTGGGCTGCAGGCACTGGCTATTTATCCATCAACACAAAGGTAGGAAGGAAAGCTATGACAAACCTAGACAGTGTATTAAAAAGCAAAGACATCACTGTGCCTACAAAAACCCATATAGTCAAAGCTATGGTTTTTCCAGTAGTCATGCACAGATGTGAGAGCTGGATCATAAAGAAGGCTGAGCACCGAAGAATTGATGCTTTCAAATTGTGGTACTGGAGAAGATTCTTGAGAGTCCCTTGGACTGCAAGGAGATCAAACCAGTCAATCCTAAAGGAAATCAAGGAAACCAACCCTGAATATCCACTGGAAGGACTGATGCTGAAGTTGAAGCTCTAATACTTTGGCCACCTGATGCAAAGAGCTGACTCATTGGAAAAGACCCTGATGCTGGGAAAGATTGAAGGCAAAAGGAAAAGGAGGCAGCAAAGGATGAGATGGTTGGACAGCATCACTGACCCAGTGGACGTGAATTTCAGCAAACTCTGGGAGACAGTGAAAGACAAGGTAGCCTGACATGCTGCAGTCCATGGGGTCACCAAGAGTCACACACAACTTAGCAACCGAATAACAACAAAGGTAGTCAAATATATGACCTGACATAGCCAGGCTCCTGAACATCAACCCACTGCCTAAAATGAGGGCCAGCTCTTTCTTCTCTGTGGATACTTTCCTCTTCCTCCTTCAAGTCTCGGCTTATGGGTTTTCTCCTCCAGGAAGTCTTCCCTGATTCCATCTTCTCTCTTGACCTCTCCTTCCATAGCATTTACCACACTGTCCTAGATGAATTGACATCTGTCTTCTCCAGCTCTTTAAGGCTGAGTCAGTATCTTCCTAGTTCCAAAGTCCAATAAAGTGCTGGACACAGACACCTGGGTACACACACGAGTGAAAGGTTTTCTTTTGGCTTTCCTGGTGCGTGGTGCAGACACAGATAAACTCGTATGGAGGGATGTGTGAACCACGAGTGAGTAAATGTCCCCCATGCCTTATCTATCATTCCTTTAATTGAGGCAGTGGGGAGTCTTGGGACATGGGTTTGGAGAGAATGTATTGCTGCAGCTAAAAGGTCTCAGACTGTGGTCTCAGGCAACCCAGAGAGATCCTAGCCCTTGCTGGCAGGCATGCACAGGCAAGCGACTTGACCTTCCTGAGCATCAGATCAGGTCAGTATTGCTCTAACTTCACAGGGTTATTGAGAAGCTCAAAGGCAATAATACCTGCAGAACACTTAGCCTTCAGCAGCTCTGACTCAAAGAGAAGTTGGATCTTGTTCACCAGGGGGCCTGAATCGGTGACTCTGGTCACCGGACAACAGGAAAAGAGGTCATCTGCCATTTGTAGCTGTCCTCGAATAGGCAGCTCTGATTTTTGCCTTCCATGAGCTACCCAGTCTCCTGGGTCAGGCAATTGCACAACAAAAGTGAACTTTTCTCTGCAATAAGAATATAACTATTGGCAGATGTCACTGAACCAAAATCAGGAAGACAATAAAAATGGGCATTTTCTTGTGGGCCTCCAACTTCCTGTTTCTCTGCAGGAAGACCCCAATTTCAGCCCCGAGAGAGAGAAGACAGTGGTCCTCAATCATAAAAATCAAGAGAGAAACCAACGCATGGATTGCCTTCCCAATCTAAACGCCTTGTTTTCTGCCTTTCTGAATATTCTGCCCAAGAATAATTTTTGGCTAAAACGTGGCATAAATTGTCCCATTGCCCCATGCTTCCACCTCCTTCCAAACCATGGTCTCCCGACAAATCCTGAATTCCCAAGAAAAGGCAGTTTTTCATCCTGCCTGAGAACTCAGACTCCAGAGTCAGACAGACTGGAGTTCCAGTCCTCCCCTTACTGTTTCCTGGCTGTGAAATCTTAGTCAAGGCTCTTAACCTCTCATAGTTTTTTTTCCTACCCTGTTTGGTGAGGAAAGAACAGTGTCTATATGGTGGAATTTCTGTGAGGACTAAGTGACACTAAGTGGCAGAACTTGGTGAGATTTCACGAAGTATTGGTTGTTGTTATACTCATTGTTTTAAAGAGAGGATATGGGATGGCAAATATATTTTAAATGCTTATAATAAGCCCTGCAGACCCACAAAATTTAGAAGACTCTCATTTTTATAAATCATCTCATCATCTCCCGATGTAGTAGGAAAGATTTAGAATCAGTTCCTTGGAATCTGGGAATGTGATCTCACTGGAAAAAGAATCTTTGCTGATGTAATTAAGTTGCTTAGCATCTTGAGATAAGAAGATGCGAAGGGGCCCTAAGTCCAATACAATTGTCCTTAGAAGAGAAGGGAAGGAGACCTGTATGAAGGCCATGTGGGGACAGAGGTAGAGATTAGAGTGATACAGTCACAAGCCAAGGAATGCCAGCAACCACTCAAAGACAGGGAAGGATTCTCCCCTAGAATCTTCAGAGGGGGCAGGAGCATGGCCTTGCCAACATTTTCATTTCTGGCCTCCAGAACTGTGGGAGGATACACTTCTGTTGTTTTAAGCACCCTGTTTGTAATAACTTGTTACAGCTGCCCCAGAAACTAACACATCTTATGGCATCTTTAATAGGGAATTCAATACCTTTCCTCACAGGGTTCTAAGAATAAAGAAAGTGGTGCTGCAGGTTTGCTGCCTTGGGAGTTTTGTTAGAAGCCAGCATGGAGCCCTTACAGCCTGATTGTTGAGAGCATGCAGACTGGGGTTCAAATTCCAGCTTCCCTTTTAATTGCTGTACAGTCTTGGGCAGGTGACTCAACCTCTCTGAACTTCAGTTTCTTCATAGGTAAAATAGGAATTGTTGTTCAGTTGCTCAGTCATGTCTGACTCTTTGCGTCCCCATGGACTGTGGCACACCAGGCTTCCCTGTCCTTCACTATCTCCTGGAGTTTGCTCAAATTCATCTTCATTGAGTTGGTGATACTACCTAACCATCTCATCCTCTACTGCCCCCTTCTCCTTTTGCCTGTCTTTATTGAATTATGCAAGCCCCATTGCCAACAACAAGGCTGTGATCCACGAAGGGGACAATAGGAGTGGTAATATCCTTTTTTAAAAAATAGTCTATTATTTTTTGGCTGTACCACATGGCATGTAGGATTTTAGTTCCCCAACCAGGGATGAACCCATGCCCCTTGCAGTGGAAGTAGAATCTTCACCACTGGACCCCCAGGGAAATCCCTGGAGTAGTGATATCCTTGTATCATGCAATAATGGGATGATTCAGAAAATACATCTGAGGTGCCTGGTATACAGAAAATGTGACGATGACTCTTTGGGGGAAATCCATCTAGCTTCTCACACATGTGGCAAGATGCTGATGTGGTTATGGAGTGACTATGGCCGTGGGGAGCACACAAAACTAAACGGCATCGTGAATGGGTTGACCCCGTGGCCACTCCTGGTTAGCACAGCTAGAAGGAAGGACTTGGCTGTCTCGAGGTGCCTCGTGAGACAGCCCACACTCAGCCCTCCTGCTTTATTGTTCCTGCTGAAATCAGAGGGGACAGAAGCCTTGAAAGCCAGCCCTCAAGTGTTGCTCTGTGTCTGCCAGGAACCTTCTAAAGGTGATGACTTTTAAACAGGCAGTGTCGATTCCACGGCTGTCCTGCTTCCTCAGGGTGTCTGTGTTCAGAAGGCCCCACCACCCGTGACCCTCCTACTAACTTCCTAGAAGGGGCACATCCTTTCCACTCAGTTAAAAGGACATTTTCTCCAATGAAAGCGGGTCATATTTCAAGTTGCATTGCCAAGGTATTGGGAGCCAGTAAAAGAGGGCATTTAACACCGTATTTATTTTGACTGGCAAAACAGGTCATGGCTGTAAAAGAAACAGCTCTTGAGAAGGAGGCAGCCTCGCCGACTCTGGGCTCACTCTTCCTACCCACACACACACTGTTTAAAGCATTCCAGCGCTGCTGCCAACCTTCCTGGCAGTGCTCTTATTTCTTTACATGTATGTTGCATTCCATCTGTTTAATGTGCTCTCTGTGCCATTCGTGGATTTTGGCAAGGCCTGGTGAGGTGGCATGGCATGCTGAAGCTTGTTCTAAGCAAAACGGGGCACAAGGCAGAGGGAGATTGGAGGTTGATGAAGGGTCCTGTTTCCCCTTTGACTCGGGTGTGGGGGCGGCGCCTGGAGTTGCAAAGACTGAGGGAGGGTCGCAGAGCAGTTTTTTCTCCAGATGTGGGTGAGTCACGTGCATGCCACTTCAGCAGTTTATCCTTCACGGGGGTTTTGGGGTGTACTTTTACGGTTTCTGATATGTGGCCAGAAAAATTAAAGTGATGGAGGAGGGTAACTGTGGGGAAGTTGACTCGTACTCATGAATCTGGGTTTCCACCTGGAAATCTTCTAAAGCGAAGCCAGAAAATGCCAACACCTGGATCCAATGGGCCCAAGGCCTAAAGAAAACTGAACTCCATCTTTACATTATTCTCAAGAACCATTAAGTACTTGGTTGGAGAAGCTGAGGAGACGTGCTGTGATTTGGATCCTATTTCATCCACTTAGAAGACAGGAAAGCCAGGTTTATGTACCGCCAAAACATCTGGTGAATTCAGCTAAAGAGAAAACTCACCACTCCAGTTGCGGGGTGAGGGGATGGAGGTGGGGACAAACCCTTTAGAAACAGTTGTTGAGTATTGGGTGACCAAAAAACTTCCTATCGATTGACTCAAATGTTCATTTTTCCATTGGTTCCTGTCGAGTCCAACTCTTCAGAATGAGGAAATGATGAAGATTCTGGGCAGAGAAACAAAGATTCAGGGGTTAAAAAGACACAGAAAAAAGACAACTTAAGAAAAAGTTTGAGTGCACTTTTTTTTTTAGTCCAGCCAAGAGTGTGAACAGAATCCCCTGTGTTAAGAAATGGAATTACTCACCTGAATCAGGAGAGATGATATGGTAAAGGAAAAAAATAAGATCCAGCCTCCTAATAAGAAACAGCCACATGTGGAATAAAATTAGTGCGAATTGTGTAATCCCAGTTGGCCAGTTGTAAGAACAGGGAGGAGGAGAAAGGAGGACGGGGAACATGTTTCAGATGTGATTCAACAGGTCCTGGAGCCTGTCCTGACCCTCTGGGTTGGAATTTCTGACTCCCTTCTCTGCCTTGACTCAGAATAGGAAACCGTATCCTGACCGCGCGTTTCTTTTTATAGAATTAAACTTTCTTGCCAACTTCCTCTGGAGCACAGGATCATCCCTCCTCGCCTCTAAACAATACGCCAATCATCGGATGGAAGTGAAGGGGGGGTGGGGGTACTGACCTGTTTGCACCAAACATAACCCAGACCCTGAGGAGAAGACAAACAACGGGAACGGAGCTTGGCTTTCATACCCGGCCTGGTAAATACAACATGTTCTTACAGGTTGGAAAACCGTCTGGCTCATCTTTTGTACTTTCTCTTCTTTCTCCCACTTCTTCGTACTTGGATCTCATCAGTCAGCTTTGACGTGGGCCAAGTTCATGTTTGCCAGATACTGAGTGGATAATGGATGGTTTGTAAGATTCGTAATAGGTTAGAGATGAGGAGTCAGGCAGCCAAGTGTATACTGGATGTGTGTGTTGAGATGACTTCTCCCGATTTCCCACCAGCCCTGAGAAGTGCTGGCCATGTGTACCCAGCTGGCCATGTGCGGAGGGGATTGAGGTGGGTGGGGACAGAATCCCTTGGTTTCTGTCCATTGGGTCGTCATATTTGCGCTGGGATGCAAGACTCCCAGGATACTCTCTTGCCTTGGCCAATCAGTTAGTGGGGGTCATTTCTTGGGGTGTAAGATATACTGAGGCTTGAGAGGCCAAAGGGGACATTAACAGAATGTAAAGTGTTTAGAAGTCCCTTATTAAAAATGGATTTTGTTTTCAATGCTTTTGAGGAGGGAACAGTGAAGTTGGAAACTGTGCTTGTAATTGGGAGCAGGTCTCCTGCCAGATTCTAACAGCTTCAAGGGATATCCAGTTTTAGGTTTACAGTACTACATTCTGGCTCATTGAAATTGCATCTAAACGTTGCCAGAATGTATCATAAACTACAAAATCTGTACAGAAATGTATCGACATAATGGCTCTGTAACCTTAAATCAGAGGGCTTGGGGAGCAGCGTTTGTTCCCAGCAGGATCGTTCTTGCTTTGTCTCATGTCAGACTTGGGGCGCCTGGGACAATTATCATTCATGGGATTCCAACTCTGGTCTGACCAGTTCTCTCGGCTCTTGGGACACCATGCTAAAGGACTCTAGATATAACGTGTCTTCTTTCGGCTCCTCCATTGACCAAGCTCCCTCCAATCTCTGAGCCTTTGCTACAGATATTCCTGCTGCCAGGAACGCTATTTTCCTGGTTGGTCCCCAATCCACCCCTCAATTTACAGACTGATTTTTCATGGAAGCTTTCCCTGACCCCTCAGAGTGGGTTCCTTTGTAGCTGTTTTAGTCCATCTGGGGCTTGTTGTTCATTCTCTCAGTTGTGTCTAATTCTTTGTGGCCCCATGGACTACAGCATGCCAGGTTTCCCTGTCCTTTACCATCTTCCAGAGTTTGCTCAAACTCATATCTATTGAGGCAGTGATGCCATCCAACCACATCATCCACTGTCACCCACTTCTCCTCCTGCCCTCAATCTTTTCCAGCACCAGGGTCTTTTCCAATGAGTTGGCTCTTCACATCGGGTGGCCAAAGTATTGCAGCTTCAGCTTCGGTCTTTTCAATGAATATTTAGAGTTGATTTCTTTTACTGGTTTGACTGGTTTGATCTTTCTGTCCAAGGGAGTCTCAAGAGTCTTCTCCATCACCACATTTCAAAAGCATTTGGGGCTGTTATAACAAAAATGCCATAGACTGGTGGCTGAAACAACAGACATTTATTTCACACAATTCTGGAGGCCAGGAAGTCCAAGATCAAGGCAGAGTCAGTGTCTGGTGAGAAGTGAACCCTCACCATATCCTCAAACAATGTCCTCAAACATGGTCCCAAACACCATGCCATGTCCTCAAACAACAGAGGGTGTGAGGGGGCTTTCTGGGGTCACTTTTGTAAGGGCACTAATCCTGCTCATAAGGACTCTGCCTTCATGACCTAATTGCCTCCTGCCTTCATGACCCCACCTTCTGAGACCTTCACATTGGGGGTTAGGATTTCAGTGTGTATCAAGCCTGTCACTTAAAACTTCTGTTTCATGTCTGATTAGAGCTGCAACTTCTCATACTATAACTGGGTGCACACAGATCTCCTGAGGTTGTGTCAACGTGCAGAGTCTGATTTAGTTGACCTGGAGTAGGGCCCGAGTGCCTGCATTTCTAACAAGCTCCCAGGTGACGCTGATGCTGCTGGTCCATGGACCATACCCTGAGAGGAATGGTACCGACCTCTCTCACTCACAGTTCCATGAAAGAAGAAAATCTGACAGAAAATGAGTTGAGCTTCTGTTTTCTCATTTCTCCTAAGGATGGTGCTTAACTAGGAGCATTGACTAGACGTTAGTTCCTTACACATCTTGTCTGCCTTAAGGTTAGGCTTTTCAACTTCCATTCAGTTGACATTTGGGGTGAGGGGCTGTGTATCATGGGATGTTTAGCAGCATTCCTGGCCTCTACCTATTGGATGCCAGTAGCACCCTCCCGCAATTGTGACATCCAAAAAGGTCTCCAGACATTGCCCAAGAACTCCTGTCTTAGGACTTTAGGGCATCATTCTCTGGCATGCCCAGCTGATAAAAGTGGAAAGTCAAAGAGAGTGTCTTATTCATGGCTATAGGCCCATTGTCTAGCACAATGCTCTCTATACGGCAGGCCTTCAATACGTGTTGACTAAATGAATGAATAAACAAATGAAAATGAATGAAAATGAACTTTCAGATCCTACTTGGCTGGTGGGTGAACAAAACTGCCTTTACACAGCCTCCAACTTCCTCCGCTCCTTTCTCCCCCTCAAAAAACAGTACAACTTAGTGGGCCAGTTGTCATCTAAGGCACAATTTTTCTAAATGTAGCATTTTCCAAAGTAAATATCCTTTTGAAAAAAAATATAAAGAAAGATTCTCATTTGAGATATGTTTTTAAATGTCTCCAATGACTAAAATCCTCTTACAGTAAGTACCCAGAGAGTTGCATTTGCTTAAAGAAAGGAAAATGCCATTTTTAGTCTCAAGTATAGAAAGTACTTGAAAACCATATACTTTTTTTTTTTTTTTTTGGCATCTGACTGGGCAGATTATAAAATGGTAGAATTAATTTTGGTTCTAGATTGTTCCTAAAACTCCATCTCAGACTGAGGACTTATAGATAAAGTAACATCAGGAACTTATTTGAAAAAAAAATTCCTATAGTAAAAACACAAAGAATTTGAGGGGAAAAAAACAGCAGCTTTTTGTATTGGAGGGGAGAGGAGAGGTAATTTTATACAATTTCAAGAGGAAAATTGCAGATAAAAATAATCTGCACCTTACTCAAAACCTACAGACTGAGGTTCTATTAAGAAAAGAGGTGAATTCATTCAATTTGCTTGTTTCTACGTACTCAGAGACTTCAAGTTTTTAAACCAAATTGCTATGGAGAAAGCAAAGCTGACCTCTCCCTCTTCTCTTTCAAACCTTTGGTCAACTAGGATTTGGAGCACTGAAGGGGTTTCTGGAAAAGGATACAGTGGTGGCGACATTCCATGCTCTTCAAGTATTATTCTTTTGCACTTAGCAGAGGCAAAAAATCTTTTTTTTATCTTGTGTGCTTACTCTGAAATCCACTGGTAGTGGCTGTATGTGTGGTTTGGGGAAAAGAGTCATTGATCGGTAATGTCTGCCGTAGGCAGAGGAGTGGAGAGTAGAGGTGAATCAGCTGTGTATTTGCCATTCTTGGATCCTGGTATGGTCTTCTCTATCATAGGTGTTTTAGAAAAAGAAGGACATCAAGGAAAAGGCCCTGCCCATCTGAGCATAATGTGCGTCATTCTGTGTCACAGAGACACACCGAGACAATGTTTCAAATCAAGAAAACTCCTAAGACAGAGTGACACAGAAATGCACTCTGGGGGCACATTTCCCTTTCTCCTCTGGATATATGGAAGAGGATACCATAAGCATGTCCTCCCTCTCAGGGGCAGGATGACCAGGACATTGCCTTTCCCCCATCCAGTTACCCTACGTTCGACTGTGTCACTGTGACACCATATGCTGCCAAAACCACACATCCTCCTTCCTTGGAAAAAGGCCTTTTCATAAGACTTATTAAGTCTGAATATTAATCATATTCATCATTATTCAGTCTGCCTGCTGTCCACAATATTCAAATGAAGGAAAATTTAAAAATGGAAAAAGACAAGTTTAGGATTTTCAAGACACTGATGAGTAAGAAATGATGTGGAAGAAAGCAACAGTGACTGTAAAAAAAGAAACAGCTTAGAGCATAAAAAAAAAGAATCCACAAATAGACTCAACTTTCAATATTAGTCTTTATTTAAAAAATAAGGGGAAGGATGATTAAAGAGATGAATTCACTTTTGAATAGAGTCCAAATGACTTAAGAATTATTTGGATTCAAATATTTCAGTTGGACAGGGAATGATATTAGAGTTATGTGATACATTAGGGGCTAAAATGAAATGGAAATATTTCTTTTGTTTAAAAGCAATTTTCTGGCCTTTGTGGTCCTTGAGAATTTCCTAGGTTGAAGTGCCAACCACCATCCCCCAGCTTTGCTTTGGACACATGGACTCCTAGTTCAGATCCACTCTGTTTTGGCGCGGGAGGGAAATGGAGTCTGTATGTGTGAGAGCTCCTTCTTAAAATCATGCGGCTATGAGGAAGGCTTTCCACAGAAAGTTGAGAGGTCAGTAATTTTGAATCCAAATTAGGAAGTTTTGATAATCATGATATAGCAGGATCACATCTGAATTGGTGCTGGCTTCAGAACCTCCCCTCATGGAAGACAGCCGCATGAGGTCTGGTGAGTGGGGCTGAAGTGGAAATTCCAGTTTGGGAAGACAGGAAGCAGGTAGCCCAGCAGGTCTCCAGCCACATTTCAAAAAACAGTGTGTATGTGATAGAACCCAGCAGGCAAGATGTAACTATACACCTACCAAATATTTGTTAAGCACCTACTTTGTGCCAGGCCCTGAACTAAGAGCTCTGACATATGGCATCCCATTAAACTCCCAGCATCCAGCCCCAACCCTTGACAAGCAGACCATCCAAGCAGACTCCACCCATCTCTCATTCCTAAATGTAGATTTGATAGTTACCTTACAGCAGGGTTTCTCAACCTTGGCACTAGTGGCATTTTAGGCTGTGTGGTTCTTTGTTTTGGGAAATTGCCCTGGGCACTGCAGGATATTTAGTAGCATCCCTGGCTGCTACCCACTGGATGCCAATATCATACCCTATCCTAGTTATGACAGTGCCTTTCTAGACATTGCCAAATGTCCTCTGGGAGAGGAAAAATTGCCCCCAGTTGAGACCCTCTTCCTTGGACACAGAATGGTTTGAATCCTCAGGCAGTTGTAGGTAAACTTTCCTTTATTCTGTCTGATGGTCTGACTCAGTGGTTCTCAAACCCGAGTTGTTTGTACATAATACCATATATACCCTACTTTATGGGCAGAGCATTTTCAAGTGTACCTTGACCCCATCCTTTTTTGCCTTATGTGCTGACATGAGAACCTAAAACCTCTTTTAAATTTAACACCACCAGTCTCCTGAAGAGCCCTGCAGTGATCACAAAGATCTTTCCAGGACAGAATCTCTTTTATGCCCAGGCTTTTCCACGGAGCCAATGGTGACACCTGCCATTGCTGGACACTCTCCACGGTGTCCCACCATCTCACTAAATCCTTATGTTTACACCATTTCTGCCCCCATTTCAAGAGAAGACACTGAAGCTGACACAGGGTAAATCACTTGCCCCAAATTCCACGGCCAGTAAATGGTAGAGCCCAATTGATGCCAAGCTGTATGACTTTTCAATAGAAAATACAATATGCACAGCATACACTCAATAACTATTAGTGACTGTTTACTAGTGGGAAACAAATCTTTCTAATTTGATCACGAATAGTCATTCAGAATTCTTTCCCCGAGCTGAAGAAGCCTGATAGGATTGCCCAATGCTCCCACCATCTCAGCTAGCAAGGATAGGGCTTTTCAGAATGTATATACATATACACATATACCTCAAATTGTGTTTCTCTTCTGTAACACAAAACAGAAACTACCCAAACATGCATTAAATAACTGTCAAAACAAAACAGATCATTTCCTTTGGAACTACAAAAAGACTGGAGTGTTGGCAGGTACTACAGAATAACTCACCATCATACTTGCCACACCATAGTATCATTACACATTTCTACTATATTTTCCCACATGGCTGAGTGCTTCTTGACGTCAGGGACTGACTTACTCATCATCACTAGACATTGGTCCCATACTTGGTGAATAACACATGAATACCCTTTTTAACTTAACACGCATATTTTATCTCCATTCTCTCAGTAACTGTGGGTGGTATATATTTTCAAGAGCCTCTTTTTCATAGAAAGAGACTAAAGTTGAAGGAGATAAAGTGACCAGTAACAAGGTCACCCTGTGGAAAACTGTGGACTCAAGTCTCATGCTTTGAACTCCAGATCTTATGCATTTTACAAAGAGGGCTTTCAACGTCAAGATGGGTTGGGATCCCCGGGTCCTAGCCTTGACCCCAATGTCTAACATTTCTGAACTGTCTTACTATGAAGGAAATTAAATATAGGGAAATTGCCTCCTATAGCCTTTAATGTTCATGGTTCAGCCACACAATCTTGTAGAGAGAAAGAACAATGTAACAAGTACAGGTGGTTCCTATAGGAGGATATGGGATGAAGGCTTATCCAGGGTGACTTTTGGGTGGGACCTGAGAGGATGGCCGATCCCTTGATTCATGAGTTTTTTCTTACATGTGGCCTTTGGCTGCCCTGACTGGGAGTCCAGAGTTTATAAATGTTTTTAAAGTATTTAAGGGTCAGCATTTTTCATACAATCTGACTCCTAAATACAAAGATACTGCTTTATCTGGTACTCAACCAAAGAATAATGTGGGATAAACTGACTGGGCAGAACTTACTAGATTGAGAGATGGTCTACAGATGACCAACATGGCTGCTTCCAAAGGGATTTTTGAGGGATGTGTGGGACTGTCACCAAACATGTTGATTCTTGACCCCAAGATATACCTGAGAATTACTGGGAAAACATCAAAATCAGATCTTATACAAGAGATCTATGAAGATATAAAACAAGACAGAAAGACAACTTGGACATTTTTTTGAGTTCTAGACATTTTTCTTTGGCATTCTATATTTTTAGCCCTATTTCACAGATGAAAAACTGAAGTACACAGAGATTCTGTACTTTGCCCAAGAATGTAGCTAGGAGGTTAAAGAATCAGTATTGAACCTCAGTAGTCCAGGCCCTCTACACTAAACCACATTCCTATCTCCCCAACTAGACAGTCATCTCCAGGGGACTTAGACTAGAGTTTCTCATCTTTCTGTCTCCTTCAAACCTGACGCTATCGTGTAAGCACCAGGAACTCAGTAAAGCTTGTTTTGATATGAATCAACCTTTTAGACTGTTGACTGGCCTTTAAAATTTTTTGATAAGGGAAAAAGAACCATTACCCAGGAGGCTCAGTGGTAAAGAATTCTCCTGCCAATGCAGGAGACTCAGGTCAGATCTCTGGGGTGGGAAGATGCCTTGGAGAAATGGCAACCTACTCCAGTGTGCTTGTCTGGGAAATCCCATGGACAGAGGAGCCCTGGGGGGCTACATACAGTCCATAGGGTTGCAAAGAGTCAGACAAGAGTGAGCACACATGCATGCACCCAGGAGCTCAACATTTTAAGCAATCTATAGCTTGGTAATCAACCAAAAGGAGTGGAAGCCGGATGATTAAATGAAATATAAATAGAATTAACATTATCTGCAAAGCACCATTATAATGCATAACAGTGGCTGGTCTGCTCTCTAAAGAAAACACAACCTGTTTGCAATGTTTTGTTTGTGTTACTGTTTCTGTTAGTATGGAAGAATTACAGATAAAGAATTAAATATTTTAGTGAGAATTCTATTAATCAGGGAAGGAGTTGAATGTGGACCTATATTAGTTCTAACTCTGAAAAAGGCTTTCCAAAGCCTGATTGTGTGTGGGGGCTAGCAGGGGAAAGGCTTAGCCTACTCAAGACAACTGTTTTTAAGTAAGTTGACAACCACTTTGCCGGGGTTCCTTTAATGAGCTAATTATAAAGGGCTCTTAGGTGTTCACTGCAGCCAGTCCTAGAGGAGCTCTACTTAAGAAACACTGAATGAGTCATTAGCACCTGAAATACTATAAACACTATAGACTTTTAGAACTTGTAATGAAATGAATGTATCTACCACTTCAGACTGATCTGGCGAAGTCAGAACTTTTTCAGTTGCAAGCAACAGAAAACTAACTCCAATTGGCTTAAACAGAAAGGAATGTTTGTTAACATTAGGCAGAGCTGAACCCTCCTGCTTAAAGGGATGTCAGTAGGAATCTAACTTTGTCCTTTTCTTGCCTTTTCATCCTTTGTGTTTGCTCCATTCTCAAGCAGGCCTAAATGATGTTGAAGCCATTCCTGACATTTTCAGCTTTACATTTTACCCGCTTAGCATCCCAGTGGAAAGACAGCACTCTTAATATCAGCACTTCCACCAAAACTCCCAGGGCTAAGATACTTTGTCTCTGATTGGTGTAGCTTGGGTCATATGCTCATCCCTGAGCCAATCCCAGTGGCCAGAACACTGTACTCTTATTAGTCAGGACCCGGTCATGCCTACCTCTAAAGCCAATACATGGCCAGGCCCACCTTGAGCCACAAGGATCTAGGGGAAGGGACCATCTTCCCAGAGAAATATCTGAATTCTGATGCCAATGTGGGCAGGGATACAGAGCAGGTGGATGCTGGAGCAGGCAAAACCAATGAACATTGGAACCTTCTCTCTAAATTATCTCCAATAAGCAAGGTGTTACCAAGCAGGAGAACTTTACAGGTGTTATTTAGATATTTGCTCAGATATCTGAGGTTTAAAACATGACCTGTATTAGCTACATTATTTTGGAAATGTTTTTCTGCAAATTGTACTCACCCACATGGCTTGAAGCTTTGGGGGTTTTCTGTCTTTCTGTTTGTGTTTTTTTTTTCTACTTCTTGGAACTAGTCCTTAAAAAAAGAGGAACAGAAATGCCACAGAATGATTCAAAACAGACAACTCTGAGAGCAGACAGAGATGGCAAATTAACACACTGTTGACATTCCTCCTGTCCTGATGACATTTCTTATGTTGAATAATATTCTCACGGTTCCTTTTTGCCTCCATTTTTATGTTAATAACTGTGTTTCAAGTTACAAAAGCAATAACAACCTAACTCAGGAAGAATTGAACACATCCAGAAAGCACCACAGTGAGCACATACACACATATACCCACATACTATCACCCACATTTTAGTTAGAAACATTTATTTACTAAGTACCTTGCCCTTGGTATAGTCCAGAAACCATCCTAGCCCCATATCAAAAATGAGGAACCTGAGGCTTACAGTGTTCAAGCTGGTTAAGTGGTGGATCTGGGAACAGAACTCATGTCTGTCTTATCTCCAAGCCCTCATCCTTAGCCACCTCTGTTACTCATCCTTTCTATCCTATTACCCAAAGATCTCCAAAATTAACCTTACAAAAATGACATGATGTTCATAATGTTTTACGACCTGCCTTTTCAAATACCACATTCTCCCATGTTATTTAATATGTTTCTATGCAGTTTTTTTTGGACTGTATTGAATCTGTCATATGGACATGCCATAATTTACTCAACTAATCCCTGATTATTGGATATTCAATTTAGTTCTAATTTTTCAGTATTATATTAATGCTACAGTGAGCCACCTTGGAGGAACATTTTTTGCATACATATCTGATTGTGTCCTTATGACAAATTCCTAGAAGTTCTGGATCAAAGGGATTGGGTATTTTTAGTGCTTTAGTGTATTGCCAAGTTGTTCTTTAAGAAGGCAGGCCCAGTGTACAATTCCACAGTAACAGATGAGTTTCTGCTTTCCACTCTTTGCCACTTATGCCTCTTCCTCAGAGATTACCAGTCATTAGTTAATTGTGCCTCCCACCCTCCGAAATGGGGAACAGTGCTCATGCTCAGTCACAAAGTCATGTCCATGGACTGTAGCCCATGAGACTCCTCTGTCCATGGACTTTCCCAGGCAAGGATACTGGAATGTGCTGACATTTCCTCCTCTGGGGGATCTTCCCAACCCAGGGGGCACACCCAAGTCTCCTGCACCTCCTGAATTGGCAGGCAGATTCTTCACCACTGCACCACCTGGGAAGCCTAATTGGGAACAGGGGCCTTTTCAAAGTATAAATCATTTAATAATATTCAAATGGATGAATGCAAATGCAGTGGTAAAAAACTGTCAGTGATAATTTGCATCCCTATCACTGTTACTGCCTACATTGGGAAAGTTCATAACCTTTCTTCCCCAGCCCTTGGGACTGGGTCTGCAGCCTTGGCACAGGACTCTGGCCGGTACCATGAAAACAACTCTTGGTCCAAGTCAGGAATCATGCACTGATTTCAATGAAGGAGGCTATGAGGCTGACCTGCCATCATGATCCTTGCTTATGACTGTATCATGTTGACATGGAGCCCAACTTCCCTTTCTCTGGAAACAACCATGGCTTGCTTTGGGGAACCACTGTCAGTTGTTTGTGTCCCATGGTGGGTCCTGACTGGACCTTCCCTGGGCCAGTAATGTAGCTGGCCTCAAAACACAAGCGAATCAGACGTCTTTCAGAGATTTGAACTTGAAAAACCAAAACAACTGAAGGCAAGTGGAGAGTAGTTGAGTCCATTAGAGGGAAGGAGGGGGTTTGGGAAGGAAGATTCTGAAGCTCGGGATTCCTCGGCTCTATGTCAAGCACAGGCTTGGAACATCAGAGTAGTGCTCAATATGTGTTTGTTGTCGAATGAATGAACGGATTTGCTTACAGTGAATTTTTTTTTTTAACTCAGTTCAGCACTCTTTCCTCCTTTTTTTCTGGCAACACCTCTGATGGGTAATTCTAAAGCGTCCTTCTAGTGGGAGGAAGGCAGCCTCCACTATGTGTGAGTTGACACTGTCCCCCGGACCCACCTGAGCTGGGAGGTGAAGTATACCCCTTTAGCCCTTAGGATCTCTCCATGGTGTGACGCCAACATTCTTTTCCTTTTACACCCACGCTTCCCCCTGGCTTATTTCCATTCCCAGGATGGGCTCTGTACTTTTCCATCCTTTGTGCATTTACTGTTTCTGAAGTCTTGCCTACTTCTCCCTCCATCTCTCCCTATCAAAACTCTACAAGCCCAGCATAAAGACCACGTCTGCCAGGACACTTTTCCTGCTCTGCCCTATTTGATTTTCTTCAAAGCACTGGTCAGGACCTAAGACTCCCTCACTTCTTTAGGTGATTATGGTCTGTCTTCCTGGCCATGAGGTGCCTGGCGTGAGATCTTGTCTGTCCTGTTCCAGCTGCATTCCCAGCTCTTAGACCAGAGCCTCGGACACTGTTGGGGCTCAAAAAACCTGTCTCAACTGACCTAGCCTTAGGGATATTGCCTAAGCGAGGCCACCCAGGAGTTGGACTCTTGAATAGAGGGTGGGCACCTGCTTCCTAGGTGGCTCAAGTGGTAAAGAACCAGTCTGCCAGTGCAGGAGACGCTAAAGATAAGGGTTCGATCCCTGGGTTGGGAAGATCCGCTGGAGGAAGAAATGACAATACACTCAATATTCTTGCCTGGAGAATCCCATGGACAGAGGAGCCTGGTGTGTTCCAGTCCCTGGGGTCACAAAGAGTTGGATGCAACTGAGCATGAGCACGAGGGGAAAGGGGATCTGCCAAGTCATCTGTTGGTTACACGTCATGGCCAAGTCCACCCTTTTCCTAGGACCCAGAGGCTCATCTTTTCTTTAATTCCAGAGCTACCCCCACAACCTTCCAATCAATTATTTATTTGCCCATGTGGCTGTTTCTGCTCCTTGCCACCCCAAAACCCTAACCACATACTGATCTCCATAACTAAGGTTCATTTACTATTTTGCAGAGGATGAAGCTGAGGCATGGGCTTACCCCCACATCCCAGAGACAGCATCACTTGTGGGCTTTGAGGAGCTTTTCCTGAGTTCCTGTTGAATGTGGCTGATCAACAGCCAACTCAGAACAAGATGGAGCCCCTTCACTGTTTTCTGAGTGTCCACGCTGTTGTTGGTGGCCTAACCTCCACCTGGTAGTGAAGAAGTGAGTGTCATTCTTGGGAAGCAAAGGGCTAGGTGGGAGATATTGCATGCCATCTAGAAAGGTGAGGACTGAGTTTGTTCCTCAGCAGCTTCCATAACTGAAGGAGACACAAAACCAAGGCCCTTTCTTCTTGGGCTTGGGTTCCTCCTGGCTCCCACACCTATCACAGTCTGTCTGTTGTTCTGGGTCCACGTGCCCTTACAAAGAGTTGGACATGACTGAACACAAGTACAAGGGGAAAGGGGGCCTGCCGAGTCATCTGGTGGTCAGATGCTCCTATCCACTCTGATTGGACTCCGTACAGAATTTATGACATAATGTTGGGCTGACTTCTTGACCTGCCATCTGTCAAGACCTGTCATTCATTTATCAAATATTTATTGAGCACCTACTATGCATGGCCCTATTATGGATATATCAGATCCCTGCCTTGTCAAACTTGCAACAGGAGGAATAAATAATAAGTGATAGATCACAGTAAATGAGTAAATTCTCTAGCATATTAAAGGGTTATAAATAGACCTTTCTTTTTCCAGAAGATAAAGTAGAGCCAGGTAAGGGGCTGAGGAAGAAGTAGAGAGGCCAGTTACAGTTTTAACCAGATTACGGGCATACCTCGAGATGTGAGGTCGGTTCTGCATCATCATAATAAAGTGAAGATGGCAATAAAGCAAGTCACATGAAGTTTTCAGCTTCCCAGCACATATAAAAGTTATGTTCACACTACGCTGTAATCTATTAAGTATGCAACAGCATGATGTCAAAAACCAATTACATACTCTAAGGATACTTTAGTGCTAAAAAATGCTAACTGTCATCTGAGCCTTCAGTGAGTTTTTGCCATAGTCACATCAAAGGTCAGTGATCACAGAATACCGTAACAAATATAGTAATGAAAATGTTTGAAATATTGCTATCCAAATGTGACAAAGAGATACAAAGTATGCCAAAGCTATTGGGAAAAATGACGCCTATAGACTTGCTCAATGCAGAGTTGCTATAAACCTTGAATTTGTAAAAAAAAAAAAAGCAAGATCTGTGAATCTCTATAAAGTCAAGTACAATAAAAGGTCTCAGTGAAGCACAGTGAAGCACAGTAAAAGGCCTGTACTCAATGGTGGCCTCACTAAGGAAAAACTGGAGGAAAGAATGGCTGGGTCACATGGATGCAGGGGTCCAGGGCAGGGAGAAGGTTATTGCAGGTCCAGGGACCACTAAGTGCAACATCCCTAAGTGAGGAGTTTTAGAACCCAGCAGATTGGGGTTCCGATCTCTAATGCTCTACTTTCTCTCTGTGCAAGCTCGGGAAAGTTAGTTAACCTCTCTGAGTCTCAGGGTGCTTATAGGAGAAATGGAGATAAAAAATGAGATAATACTCGCAAAGCAGGTTGAACAGGGCTAATTATCAGTAACTGTGACGAACAGGCCCTGCCCGATCCCAGAGATGTGGAAATAACTACCGGAAAGTCCGAGGTAGCAGCGGGCAGTAAAGCGTGATGATTAAGAGCATCAGCTGTCATTTAGTAGTCCTGTGACCTTGGGCTAGTTTATGTAACCTCAGGCTCCTCTGTTGTAAGTGGGATAATAATAGCAGCGACATCAGACAGTCATTGTGAGGAATCAGTGAGCGAATCCTGGAACGTGCTCAGGAGGTGGGCTTGGCTCTGAAGAAGCACTCGGTGAATGGCAGCTATTTTTTTGGCTGAAACCATGGGGAGAGAGGCATTCTTTTCTCCATAGGATTGCTAAACTGGTAGAATGTGAGCCGGGAGCTGCTGGGGGCCATCGGTGGGAGGTCTTCCCTGCAAAGGAAGCCAACCCAGAGAAAGCAGAGCTGAAGGGTGGACAGAAAGGGACTTCTGAACTTAAAAAAAAAGTAACTTTAAAAATTAACCCAAAAAACTTACTGTCAGGGGCTTGCACCATACACACATTCAGTTTATGCAAATCCAACTTGCCTTGGTGCAAGCTGGTTGCTTGCCTTGATGATGCAGTCCTCAGGAAGCAAAGGGCCAGGCAGGAGGAGTTAGGTGCCAGCTGGAAAGATAAGGACTGAGTTTGTCCCTTGGTGGCCTGTAGCTGAGCAGGGGGGACGGGGTGGGGGCTCCAAGCCAAGCACCCCCATCCTTCTCCCTCCTGGTTCCCAACCATCCCAGTGTTTAGCACCTTTGGATGTCATTTTTAGAGCCTCTCAAAATCTCACCAACTTGCACATTAAACAGTTGTTTAAGAGAAGGCCTAACAACAAAAAGCCATGATGACTTATTCTCTGCTTTTAAAGGATTTTTTTTTATTGAGCTAGTGTTGAAAATCCAGTCATGTGTCTATGTGTGGGAGGTATTGTTTATTCATTCAGTGGATAACTCCAGCTGCACTCTGGACATGCTGGCCCTCACTGTGACTCTGGAGCCCAACTCCCCTCCCCCCTCACCCGGACCTCGGCCGCCTGCAGGTCACAGTGGAGCCGTCCTCACTTGGTGACCCCCAGCCCACTGAGAGGGTCCGCCGCTCCCTCCTGAGGGCCACGACCTTGTCCTGAAAATAAGTAACACGTACATCCGTGGATTTCCAGCTTTATGTGTGACTAAGTGTCACTTTCTAGGAAACTACTGAGTTACTACAACTCACTAGTCATAACTAAAATTAGTATGTTACTAGGGTTTACCAAGAACTCAGCTGTAGCACTCTTCTTGGAAGGCTGGCTCCTGCTCCATGCTTCCCAACCTTGTAGAACGCCTACTACACAAATTGGAAAGGGAACTGGGGATGGAGACTGGATGAAGGGTCTTCGGCCACACCTAAGTTAACCAAAAGGGGCAAAAGAGCTTGAGAGCCACTATTCTAGGATCTGGAAATTCAGAAATCTCCTCTCTGGGGTGCTTTAGTGACACTGCCCCCCCCCCACCCAACACATTTCAATAGCCCTGACATTTCCAGTTGCCTCTACATCAATAGTGATTGCACACATTTAAACCACAATGAGTTACCCATAGAACACATTTTAGACCAGTATCCATAAATAAAATTCTAGTTCTGACCTCCAGATGCCTAAAGAACTCCTTCACACATTTAATATATACTCATTAAGACTTTAAAATAGGGACTTTCCCAGTGGTCCAGTGGTTAAGAATCCACCTACCAATGCAGGGGGCATGGGTTTGATCCCTGGCCTGGGAAGATCCCACATGCAGCAGGGCAACTAAGCCTGAGCACCGCAACTACTGAACCTGCACGCCTAGAACCCCGCGCTCCACAACAAGGGAAGCCACAAGTGAACCCACCGCAATGAGAACCCTGCCCTCCACAACAAGGGAAGCCACCGCAATGAGAACCCCGTGCTCCACAGCTAGAGAGTAATCCTCTGCTCACCACAGCTAGAGAAAGCCTTCCCACAGTGACAAAGATCCAGTGCAGCCAAAAAGAATTTTTTTTAAGACTTTATATCAGGCGTGGGTTAGTTCTGGGGCATGCAGTGAAATCAAGTCTGTCACATTCCCTGTCTGCATTAAGCTTACAGTCTGGTCAGAAAAAGATATGACACAAGCAAACAGCAAAGCAATTATATAATTCCAGGGGCTTAAAATACTAAACAAGGTATTGAGAATAGCAGGGGAGGCCCTATTTAAACACTGTGATCAAGGATGGTGTTATCAGCCAGACTTCTGTGGTTGCAAACAACAGAAAATGAGGCTGGAATGTGGTTGCAAAAATGTGAGATGACTCACAGATGCATTGGAAAACCGGACAAGGTGCTGGAAGAACAGGAACCAGGGAAATGCTGGGAATCCTGGGCACAGGAGGAATAAGATGTCTTAAATACCTCAGACAGGAGGTATCATGGCCAACCATTTCCTATTCTTAGTTCACAGGAGTCAAGGGCCCCTCCCTTGCTGGAGAAGTAGTGGAAGGGCAGGACACCTTGACTGACTGCTATTCCAAGATCACGTGGAACCGGGGGAGGGAAACGGGGGGCCCCATGGTGGATCCCATTGGCTGGCCAGACTGATACACTTCTCCACCTCCTTCCCTTCTGCATGTTTCCATTGTCAAGGCTGATACAATCTAATTCCTCACCTTCCAAACCTTCCTTGCAGGAACAGGTGACCACATATATGACACAGGTCTGGTCAATAAGACAAGCCGCTGGGAGTTTGGGGGCGAGAGTTCTGGAAAAGCTTTCTGTTTTTGAATAAAAGGGACAGGAGTTGCCAGTAGCACCACTTCCCTCTTCTTCCTGGTTGGAATGTGGGAAAAAAACAGCTTGGAATGTTAGCTACCAGCCTTCTTACAGACCACAAGAGCAAGCCCAAGAGAAGTATGGAGATACAGGTCAGGATATTACTGTGTTGCCAAACTCTGAAATCACTTGAGATCTTGCTTTGTGAGAAAAATAAACCACTTTTTTTTTTTAAGCTACTGTTTGTCAGACATTCTTTTGTTACTTGCAGCCAACTGTATTTTCAGCAGATTATGGTAGATTGTACTACTGTTCCCCAACCATTGGCTTCCTTCCCTATAGCAAGCTTATACACTCTTGTTCACTGCTGTGTAAACTGCAATCCGCCCCCTAAAGGTGGTCTATCCTTCCCCATCTTGACAGACTGGGACATGTGACTTACTTAAGCCAATGGAGCATCAGCAGATATGCCTGACATTCACATACCAAGTTTGAGTTAATAGCTTTAAGAGAGAGTGTGGAGAATTCTCTGGTGGTCCACTGACTAAGATTCTGTGCTCCCAGTACGGGGTGGGGGAGAAAGGGTTTGATCTCTGATCAGAGAACTAGATCCCACATGCCACAACTAAGAGCTTGCATGCCACAACTAAGACTGGGCAAAATAAATAAATATTTTTTGAAAATAAAAACACTTCTTTCAAAAAAAGAGAAGAGTGTACATTTTTAGTTGTTACCTGCTGTTTGCCATCAACCACCAGGTGACTTGTCCCAGATAGTGGCTTCTCCTTCAGCTTGTCTCACAGAATGAGAGATACACGGAGCTGTGGCTGAAAAGGTGCCATACATGAAATAAACGTTTGTTGTTGTGACCCACAATGTTTGGGGCTGTTTGTTACTCTGACGAAGCTGACTAAAACACTGTAAATGATGCTTGTACCCACTCCCCACTGCCCCTGCCAAAACTGGTATGGATGTTGGGCAGCCAAAATTACTGGGTATCAACTATTGAAGACCTTGCTGAGGAAGTGGCAAGAAAAGCTGAGGCCTAAAGCCTGCAAAATAATCATCTAGTCAAAGAACCAGGTGAAGTATTCTAGGTCAGAGAATCACGTGCTTAAAGATCTGAAGTAGAAAAGGGCTTGGCTTTTTTAGAAATTGGAAGAAGGTCAGCATGGCTCGAACATCCTCATTATTACTCCTTAATCTGTGTCTCTTTTTTCTATTTTTAAGCCTTTAGCTTGGACTCATGTTTCTAGTGCCACTCTCATCTCCTTGGACTTGCTGACCCAACTCGGATTCACTCTCCTTAACCATCCACCTCTCTAAGCATTCAGCTTGCAGTCATTTCTGGCTCATCCCACTCTTAGCTCTTTGGGGTATCCTTCTTGCCCACGCCAACTGTGACCCCATGAACCAAACGCTAGACTGAATCCAGTGGAGACCCTCTGGAAGCACAAGGCCAGGCATCAGACAAGGTGGACTTTCTCCCCATTCACTACCCAGGCTCATTTTGTGGGGCTCCAATTCGGCCCCAGGGAAGGAGAAATCCTTCCACATATCTCTTAATTGGTGGCCACACACAGCTCGTTAAGCTTAATTAATGAGCCTTTATCAACTTATTTTTGATGCCTGGTGGAAAGTTGAATTCTATGTGCAGGCTGGGAAAACAGATGGATGGGTGTGTCTGCATGGTTCTCAGTGGTAGGTTGAATTCCTGGTGAGCACTCATTGGATCTTCAGTTTAAAACAGTCAAAATCCCAAGCTTACTAAACTGAATGGAAAATATGCTCCTAAATCCTATGAAACAGATCCATTTTAAGATACCCGCCTGCCCACAGGTGCCATTGTTGAGGTCCTGCCTGCCCCGAGGAGGCCCTGGAATGCTTCCCCGAGGCTTTCTGTTTCTCAGGAGGCTTCTCGGTTCTTTATTGATTCTCTGTCCTTTGTTTCTGAGAGGATTGGGTCTTTACAGTAAATCTTGTTCTACTTGGGGGAGACTGAGCAGGTTTCTGTTTCGTCCAACTCAGGATGTTCAGCCTAGACCACCTGCTTTCAATTTTGCCCTAAGCTGTGTTATCTGGTAGAGACCAGAGTGTCATTATCTGGAGAAGGGCTGTCTGCCCATTTTCAACTGATCCTTTGGGAGAAAGTTTGGCTTTTTTATGGTGGAGTCAGGTGACCTAGCAAGAGGAGGTGAAGAAGGATAGGGAAGTGGAGACTGAAATGGAAACATGACGTTGGAGGCTAATAGATGAATGGAAGATTCTGGTGGTGCTTCTAGAATTTAAAAACTGGGGTGACTGGGGGCCCTACTTCAGCCTTGCAAACATGTTTGGTTGGGTTGGAACTATGATTTTTAAACATTTGAGTGTAAATGCTTTCGGGCAGGAATGCACTTTTTTTTTTTTTATGTCGGCCATTTAAAAAGTCTTTATTGAATTTGTTACAATATTGCTTCTCTTTTATGTTTTGTTTTTTCTTGGCCTCAAGGCATGTGGTATCTTAGCTCCCTGACCAGGGATTGAACCCATCCCTCCTGCATTGGAAGGCTGATTCTGAACCACTAAACCACCAGGGAATTCCCATGAGTGCACTTTTTTGTTCACCATAGTTCTCTCTCACCACTTCCTATTGTATTCTACCCAAATGTTTCCTTCACTTCAAGTCATATTATTAACACTTGTCTGCCTTAGCTAATTGAGATTATCATCTGTGCTTTACGTAAAAAGCCTGGTGAGAAACAGTTAGTAGGACTCTATCATTCAATTCAACCCTGACTTCACACTTGAAATCTTTCCACCAGACTCCCTCCCACTTTATCAGCCTCTGTTCATCATTTTCATACATCTAATGTGTTCAAGAGTTACGTGCAAACCTGCACTGAAAGTAAAAGGAGTGTCTCACACTGTTTTGGACTCAAAAACAGGGAACTAATATTTTTCACCAGTTTGCTGAAGCTTGAGGAGGAAAATAACCTCGGGTATCCCTTTGGAAGGGATAGGGCTCTCAGTGGGAATCATTTCTGCCTCTGGGACCAGCTGACTTCTCATGGGAGGAAAAACCAAAAATGTCTCTCTAAAGAGCAAGGGGGGTGGGGAAGAAGAAAACACACTCTGGGACTGCCATGATGGGGAAGCCCAGTCCAGGGCAGTGCTGAAGGCAGGGGGCAATGGTAAGGGACTCTTCCGCTGCATTCCCCAGCTCAGCCTGAACTTTCGACCCCATTGTCTACTCTAATTACTGGAACCAGCAGGATTAATTCCTCGACCTACTTTCCAGTCCTTTTTGCTGCCACAGAGCGATAAGGCCTCACTGGGTTTCTCTCTGTCATTTTAATGCAGCAGAACTCGCTGAGAAGTTACATGTGAACTCGAATTTGAACCAAAGGAGCATCTCATTTTTTGAACTGAAGAAAGGGACTCAGGATAGCTCCTTTTTAGCTGATTCTGACATTCGGCTTCTCTAAAGTTACTCAACAAAGAGCGATCAAACACAGGAAAAAATTCCCTACTTTGAGAACAATTGGAGATAGAGCTAAAAACAAGGTATCATTTTATATCTCCTAAATTAGAGTAAGATTTAACCTAATAATAAGTGCTGATGAGGTTGTAAGAAATCTTTATGTTCACAAGTTGCTGGCTGGCACAATTTTATAATATGGCAATATATAGCAGGGGCCATTAAAAACATTGCTGTCCATTGATCCAGTAATCTCATTCCTGGGAAGTTATCCAAAGGAAGTGGTTCAAAAGAAGGAAAAAGCTGTATACATAGAGACCTTCCCAGCAGCATAGAGACAGGGGATGGCAAAATAACCTGTGGGCTGGCTGGCAAGTCTATGGACCAAATTCAGCCTAAGACCTGCTAAGACCTGTTTTTATATGACCAACAAGCTAAAAATGTTTTTCTTTTTTTTTTTTTTAAAGAATTATGAAAAGATTGTTAAAGCAAACAAACAAAGGATATGTGAAGTTTCTCTTCCCTAGAGGAAGAGAAAACTGGATGAAGACTATAACACAACATGGGGAAATATTTATAATACATTAAACTTTGCAAAATATAAATGGGATGCTTGCCATGATATCAACCATGTAAAAATTTGTCATGCCATACAGACAGGAAGAGAATGCAAAAAAATGAAATCTGTTGTTTGGGAGTAATTTCAAAGGTTTATTTTTCTTAAAAGAATTCCTTCTTATTGGTTAATTATTTTTTATTGAAGGATAATTGCTTTACAGAATTTTGCTTTTTTTTTTTTTTTTAAACATTCCTTCTTATTGGAAACAGCCCAGATGTTCACGGGGAGGGAGTGTGAATGCTATTTCCTTATGATGGAGTACTATGCAGCAATCAAGAATGATACTGTGGGTCTGCTTTTACTGAGATGGAAAGGTACTTAAGATGTATGTCGAAGGAAAACGCATGTTTTACAGCAGTTTGTGCAGTGTGCTCTCATTTATATATAGACACACCTCATTTTATTGCACTTTGGTTTATTGTGCTTTGCAGATATTACATTATTTTACAAATTCAAGGTATGTGCAACCCTGAGTCGAGCAAGTCTATCAGTGCTATTTTTCCAGTAGCATTCTCTCACTTTGTGTCTTTGTGTCACAGGTTGGTGATTCTAGTGATATTTCAAGTTTTTGATTATTTTTTATATTTGTTGTGGTGATCGGTGAACTCTGATGTTACTGTTGCAAAAAGACTGACTTGCTGAAGCCTCAGATGATAGTAACATTTATTTAACAATAAAGTATTCTCTCTTTTTTTCGGCCACATCATAAGGCAGGTGGGATCTTAGTTTCTGGACCAGGGATAGAAACTGTGCTCCCTGCAGTGGAAGCACAGTCTTAACCATTGGACCACCAGGTTTATATTCTTAAAGTATGTACCTTGTTTTAGTTAGACTTCATGCTATTGCACACTTAATAGACTACAGTATGGTATAAACAACTTTTATATGTACTGGAGAAACTGAAAACTGTCTGAGACTCGCTTTATAGTGATATTAGCTTTATCACAATGATCTTGGAACTGAACCCAAAGTATGTCACCTTTATATCTCTGTCTATAAGGGTGGAGAACAATCTGGAAAGACAGACAATGAATATGTTTATAGCAGTTATTTTGGGGTGATGGGATTTGTGGCAAACTTTTTTTCTTTTACTATTTGAAGGTTTAGGGTTTTTTTATTTTTTGCAAGGATCATTTATTATTTTTAGAATCAGAAGGTATTTTCATAAAAATTAAAGAATGTTGTGAAGGGCTTCCCTGGTGACTCTGGTAAAGAATCCACCTGCCAGTGCAGGAGAAATGGGTTCCATCCCTGATGTGGAAAAATCCCGCATGATGAGGAGCAACTTAAGCCCATGCACCACAGTTACTAAGCTCATTCTCTAGAACCCAGGAGCCACAACTGCTGAGGCCAGAGCACCCTAGAGCCTGCACTCTGCAATGCGAGAAGCCACCTCAGTGGCTGCACACTATTAACTGAAGAGTAGCACCCGCTGTCTGCAACTAGAGAAAGCCCATACACAGCAACGAAGACCCTGCACAATCAATAAATAAATAAGTAAAATTATATTTTTAAAACGTTGGTAAAATGTTTTTACAGTAGAAAGAGAAAAATGTGCCATTTATAATGCTGCCGAAGTTACAGGAATCTAAGCAAAAGTGTCCCTCTGAGCTGCTGGCTGCCTCGTCACACTGTGCCCACCTTAAAGGCTGCATCCTCCAGCCTGAGGCTCTCTGACACAGACTGAGGTCGCAAGGGGACAGAGGCTCTTGCTTTGGGTTCAAAATTTAAAGTGACAGCAAAAAAAAAAATCTCAGTAATCACGATAAATATTTTAATCCCATTTTTTTCAGAAATTAAAATTAATGGGGGAAAATCCATAATGAACAAAATATCAACATTTTAAATAAAGACAGGATCAGTATGATTGATTTTCCTTTTGCCTCAGGCCACCATATTGCTTGGTATACCACACTGTTACTGATCCTGTCCTTATTTAAAATGCTGATATTTTATTCATTATGGATGGTGGAACATCCATTTTTATTTTTAGAAATATCATATTGGGCTTCCCTGGTGGTCCAGTGGTGAAGAATCTGCCTGCCAATGTAGGGGACACAGGTTCAGTCCTAGGGGAATATCCCACATGTCAAGTAGCAATTGAGCCCACACAATGCAACTATTGAAGCCCAGGTGCCTAGAGCCTGTCCTCCCCAACAAGAGAAGCCACTGCAATGAGAGGCCTGCATACTGCAACTTGAACGCAGCTCCTGCTCACCACAACTAAAGTCCACGTGCAGCAACAAATTCCCAGTGCAGCCAAAGATAAATAAATAAATCTTTAAAAAGTATCATATTAAAATATTACTTATCTTGATCCTGAATTTTTTGGCACCTCCTTAAATGTACTGAAAAGCACTGAATTGGGCATTCAAAAGATCTTTAAAATATATAAATTATATCCCAGTGGAGCTGTTTGAAAACTATTTGTGGCAAATGAAATTTAAATTTTATGTGATTTTCACATATCACAAAATTATTCTTTTGATTCCACTCCTCCAATTTACAGGTGTATAAACTTTCTTAGTGGGTGATACAAAAGGGGGGTTACTGTCCCAATTTGGCCCATGGACCATAATTTGCTGACTCCTGAGTTAAAACATGGGAAGTGCTTGACATGGAGCCTGATAAGCAATAGTTTAAGCTTGAAAGGAGTTCACTGGCCTCTGAATCTGTTTCTTCTGATACAGGATGGGCTCAGGCTAGCCCATACCTATACTATTAATACCTGTAATACTTGGGAGTAAGTTGAGGAAATACAGGCTATGCACCTAGAATAGAATTTCCTTTTGGGGTGTTAAGATTGAGTTTCCTTACATAACCAGGAGCAGGGCTGCTGAGCGAGGCCCCAGGCAGCTCTCTCTGGAGGCCCAGGGGGTGCTGGGCCAGCTCCAGTCACTACTTCGCTTCTCATCACTCCTTGGTCTTGTCCTCCCTTCCATAGTCCCCACTTCCCACTCATATTTCTCAGCAGAGTTGGTAATGACTGTCCAAGCAGCCGCCACCTAGCAGCTTATCTGCTTCATTACTGCATGACAGGGCCATAAAACTGCAGATAACCCTGGCTCTCTGGGCAGGAGGGTGGCTGCCTTATCAGACACCAGCTACAATAATTAACCACGCGGGGAAATAAAAACAAGTATCAGACAGTGGATGCCTCATACGTGACCTAAAGCCCCTGACTCCACAGAGACTATGGGCTCTGCTGTTTCCTTATGGCTCTGATGCTGTTCTCACTGCAGTTTTCCTGAAATTTCCATCACCTGAGCTCCTGTGTGACTTCTGAGTTGAAAACCCCGTTTTAACCTCTCGTTTATCATTCACCTCTACCTAGCTTTTCATGCTCCCCAATTCTTCCACTTCAATTTGTCACAGCAGACCATCAAAGAGGAAAATGGACTAATGAGGCCTCCATCATGGGCTTTTAGAGTGGATTAAATAAGACAACATACATGAAGGGCCTGGCTTGATGCCTGGCCCACAGTGGGTCTTGGTGAACAACTGTTAGTATCATTTCAGTAGATATATTTAAATAGCAGTGCCTAGGATTTGCAGGCCTGTCCTTATTTCCAGGGGTACAGACTGTCGATGGGTCAAATTTCATCACCCCAAATGTAATCAATATCTTGCCCTATCAGAATGGTTTGTAATCAATTTCATTCATTCATTTATGCAACACTCTATACCATGTTAAGTAATTTGAGTTCTTCTGTAGGCACTGGAAGCATTGGCATTGAAAAAAAGCAATGGACTTATCAAAACTGTGGAACTGAACATTTAAGCTCTAAGCACTCTTCTAGACAAGAGTGGCATGGTTCCTGTCCTCAGAGAGCTTAAAGTTGAGATGTGCAGCCAGGCACACAACGCAAGTAACTTGCAGGAAAGAGGAATAAGTTCAGCCTAAAGGCTGAGCCATAGCTTCTTCCTGTAGGGGGAAGAGTGTGAGTTGCCCCTGAAGGAAAAATGGCCAGGGTGGTGGGGAGGTGAGGGGGCAGTGGCCCAGATGTGAAGGGGGCTTGGTCATCTGAACACCAGCACAAGGGAAAAGCAGAGATGGTCCTTGTGATTTCAGCATATTATTACACCAGCAGCTCCTTCTTAAATGCACTTTGAAAGCTTTGCTAGGTCCCTAGCTTTTTTTGGGAAACTAGTTCTGATACGACTGAACCACCTCAACTAACAGCACAATTTCTGTTTGGTGAAAAGATAGACCCTCATGTGTTTAGCTATTGTAATGGTTTTGGTTAGTCAGTGCCAAAGGTGATCCTGGTGGGTTGAATAGGGTTGATCATAGACAAGCTTTCTGGTCAGAGCCAAAGTATCAGTCGAAAGCATCAAGCCATGAGTGTCTGGGGTCTAGAGTCAGGTCATCAGGTAGGTTCAGCAACTGAGAACTCAGGAGCTGGCAGTGAGGCTAGGACTGGAACACAGAGAAGCTGGCTGCCCCTTTCTGAAGCCAGAAACATGACAATGGATTCCTGGGTGGAGGAAGAAGTGCCTCCCATCCAACCCAGCAGACTTGGGCATGTCAAGGCCAGAGGAACGGGTCTCCAGCTGAGATAAGAAGGGCTCATATACCCTTACACCTGATTGGATCTGGGCTTCCACTCCATTGCATGACCTGGCATTTTGTTTCTCTGATTCTTTCTTGTGAGGTCTTATTTTTATAACCTTCCTTTACTCACTTGCTGCGAAGAATAAAGTAGAAAGATGAGAGGGCAGGAGGCTTAAAACTCCAAGGGGCTGTGGCTTCTTCTCCCCACTGCCCCTCCACCCCACCCCATGCATAAACATTTGCTGAGTGAGCGACTGGAATGCACCAATGAGCGGGTCCTGCAGATTCCATCCTGCTACTATCTGTGCTAATCCATAATCATTTCTATTTGACTTTGGAATGCATTATGTAATTTGAATTCTGCAAATTTACCTTCCTAATTAGGTTCTTCTTTGGCTAACACAGAAATTACTTTGCACAGATTGAGTGATGGTGGGGGAATGTTTGCTAGGTGTTGGGATCATTAGGTAGATAATCCATATATTGGCAGTCAAGAGCTGTCTATATCAGGAAGGTCAACTTGACTGATATTTGAGGCATGCGGAATGTATGTGTGCGCGTGTGTGTTTATGCATGCATGTGCGCATGAGCCTGGTGTTCTGTTTCTGCATTAGCCAATCCATGGAAACTGGGTCTACTTAAAGCTTCCAGCTCAGTCTTCGTCTAAACTTTCTGTCCTGTCCTGTCACTGTTCTGAGAATGATGAGATTGTTCACAGCTTCAAAGATCCAGAAAGGAGTGTGATTACACCTGGTCCTGCTCATACTTCAGGACCTCAATGCCAGGGACTAGGTTCCCAGGTTAGTACATTAGATGCTGGGATACTGCCTTATCTAACCCCTGCTTGCCCAGTGCATATAAGGATGAGTGAATGGATGGCTGGATGGGTGAACTCTTTATACAATAGGTCCCCAGTCTCAAATCTTGTTCTCCAGGAACAATTGCTGATGTATTGACTTCTGTGCCATCCATCCACCTGGATCTCCACTGACTGACCCTTCTGTTTGAACTGGGGCTGGGCTTTACTTGGACTTTGATTACTAGAATCTACTTTCCTCTGGAAAGTATCCCAAGTGCCCAGCCCAGCTGGCAATTCTTGGCCCCATGTGCCTGGGTTTAGGATGCCCAGTCCCTGAGCTTGTTTCAGTGTTTAGACATTTGATGGGGCCTGACCTGGCCACGTGCCTTTAAGCTGGCAGGTCTCACCCCAGCCACATGGCCAGTATTCAGTACAAATGAACCACTGACATTTTCAACTCATTCACAGCCTTTGTCCTGGATCATTTGCCTTGACCTAGCTAGCTTGCCTTTTATTCCTAATATCCTCTAGGTATATCTAGCCTCTAGATTAACCTTCAGATTGATTTATTCTTCCATATTGGCTGTGATCTCATAATTCCCTCCTGAGCAATGGGTCACACTTGACTTCCTACCCCAGAATTGTGTCACTGAGCTCTGCCTTCTCTCCTCAATGAAGGTTCATGCCAATCCCTTTGATTACATCACTGTTGGCAGCTTTGGGTTAACATTTGGCCAAATCCAGGACTCTATATCCATGGCATCTTGTAGCCTTCTCGCTCCTGGGTCTATCCAGCCTCAGGAATGACAGCAGGATATCTACACCTGTGGAAATGCTTACAATCCCAACACCAGCCTTTCCTGATCTCTCTTGGCAGCTTTCCTTCATCAAACATGTATTAAATACCTACTATGTGTCAGGCACTGTACCAGGCCCAGGGGATTTAATTACAGCCTAGACATACACAGTCATTACATGAAAGCCTCTCAGGGAGATAGACATATAAACAGGCAACTGCAATGTAGCTTGTCAAGAGCCAGAACAGAAGGAAGAGAGCTTTGTGAACCATCACAGCACCTCTCAACAAGAAGTTGTAACTAGAACAAAGGAGATGAAAATGGTGCCAGACGCCAAGTGAGTGCCAAAGGAAACCCCAAGGAATTGCTGTCCCAGAGTTCTCTACTCTGGAAACCAGAGCCACTTCCTCCTCGGGGGGTGAGGCACTGATGGTCCAAGAAGGACAACCACCAATGCCACATGAGTTGGCCTGATAACTGGGATCTGGAGGGCAAGCCAGTCATATTCCCCACAGATGGAGATTTTATTGAGCCTCCCCTCTCCAAAGAAGTATCGCTCCAAAGCAAATGTGGTGCTTCTGCCTAAAGGGAAGTGTTGGAGAAATTACTGAAAACACAATGATGTTCAATTCTGTCTCCAAGATAATGGGGACAGGGCTTTGAAAGAGCTCTTTGATTCTAAGGAAAAAAAAAAAATTAGAAGGAAGCTGAGCACTTGTCTCTGTGAGATGAGAAACCAAGAGACAACGCAGTATGGAAGTCCTGAAGTCAGACCATGTCAAAGAAAAGAGCAAAACAAACGCCATAAAAATAAGGTTTGTTCCCCTCTCCCCCACATGCCTATTCTTAGCTGATACTCACAGCATGGCATCTGGAAATCTGAACTCACTAATTTGAACTGTGTGAGGAGAGACAGTCTAAACGAGTAAGTGGTTCAAATGTTAGAATTTATTTGGAAAGAAATGATTCAATTATCTGGAAGAAAGTATGGTTGCCAAAGAAGCAATGTCAGGAAGTGGGGGAGGGGGTCTCCTTAAACGAATATATGATGTTCATTTGGTAAAACAGAATTGTGTTCATGAAATGATGCCTGAGGTCCTCAAGAAAGTGCTTGCCCTTCCTCTTCCTGTCTGGATGGGCTTCCCCTACATCATATGACCTGCTTTGTTGAGATGACATCACTCTACTCCTCCCCTTAGAACACGAGGCGGACAATGTGTAGGGAAAGAAGCTTCTCAATAAAGAAAGGGCCCCAAATGCCTTCCCTCTTATACTTGTTACTCTGTTAATTTCCTTGTCAAAACCTGGTGGGATTTAAAGCAAAAGGATTTTATTAGGGGAAGGGTCCGTGTGAGAAAAAAACAGGGAGGAAGCCATGAAGTTAGTAGGATTATCAGACCCCCAGTGAAGAAGAGAGGAAAGGCAGGTATTGTGGGAAGCAACCTAGGCTGTCATGCAATCTGAGGAAGATTCATTCGGGCAGGCCCATGGATCACAGCTGCTGTGCTCATTCACACTGGCTGGGAGCAGCAGCCCTGGGACGTCAGAGCCAGACTGGGGTCCTCGATCAACTACAAGTCCTGTGGTAAGAGGTCCTCAAGGCACATTATCATGGTTGCTTCACCTCTCTGTAGTTAGGGTGGCTCCAGTTTCGAGTTTAGATCCGTGAATGTCTGGACTAGGGGCTTCTGCTTTTGGGTATGACAGGCAAATGGAGAGATAAAGTTTGCATGCTAAAATATTTCAGGGACTTCCCTGGCGGACCAGTTGGTTAAGACTCTGTGCTTCCAATGCAGGAGATGTGGGTTCGATCTCTGATCAGAGAACAAAGATCCCATATGCTATGTGGCACAGTGAAAAATAAATAAAATATTTCAGTTGCCGAGATATTTCAATAGTTTGTGAAGATCATTGGGGTAAATATTTTAAAAATTAAGGCAGAGCTTCTCAAGGGTAGTCCTCTTCTGTTTAAAAGTCTTTATTTCTGCCCAGATTTGTTGAATTAAAACTTTAGGGGTTGAGAACCAGAGGTCTAATAGATGCCATTTTTATAGAGAGTACAAAGTAAAGAGAAGCTTGTTTGAGGTTATTTACACCAGACCCAAATTAAATGATACCGAAATGAAATATGACCATATTTTAATATCAGTCTTTCTACTTTTTCCTTTCCACTAGTAGCTACATACACCCTTCTGCTTCAGATTCCTTCCGTTTTCCAAGTCCTCCCTTCAGACAGCTAAGGGGAGGGGGGTAGTTAAGAACATTCTCAGAAAACTGGGCTTCAGAGTAAGATTACTCAATTGTTTCCCTCTTGTTAATTTGAGGATCTTAAATTATGCATGTTGTTGTGCTCACATTTGCATGTTCAATTCACATGCCTGAGCTACCAGTCAGCAAGATAAAAATCAAGCACAATAATTTAGGTAACCTGCGTCTGATTTCTCCTCATCCAAATTTTAGGGCTAACCGTCTTTGAGATAAAGAATAGATAATTAAATCACTTGGGAAATGCAGGAGGAGTGCTGGTGGGGTCAAGAAAGAAAAGCACAGGTCACGGAGCCAACTCCTGCCTCCATCCCTTCTAGATTGCCAATGCTTTCTCCTTCCATGCCCCGCTGGATTTCATAACCTCTATAAGGTCGCTTTCCCAGAAGGGACTGACTGCCTTGATTCCAATCCTTAAATCTACCCAGGCAGGGAGGCCAGAAATTGGAGTTTGTCCTCTGTCTGACGTGGTAACCTTGAATATAGAGAAACCACCACAATAGGACGGTCCTGAAATCTGAACCAATGCGAGCCAATATGCAGATTAGGAACTTGGAACCACCCGTCCATTGGCGGATTGTTCATGTGACGTCACAAAGGCCCAGCCCCAGAGTGGCCAGAAGTGCCGTGGGCAAGTTTCTGGGCAAGTTGCAAAGTTTTTATTATTATTACTATTTGTATATGTGAGCCCCTTAAAAAAAATCAGTTGGTCCTGTTTTCCTGAATTTACTGTGTCAGGAGAAAAGTGTTAGTGTACTAGCCAGAGCTGAAGGACTCAGGGCCAAAGAGCATTTTGTTCTGTGTGGTGGCTCTGTCCTTTTACTTAGGGTTGACTGGTGTTTTGAACAAAAATGACATGAGGGAAAGCTGTGAATTCCAAATGAGCCATGGGGACTTTACGAACCTCTGCAGCTTAGTGGTGTCTGAGAAGCCCCCGCCTGACCCAAAGTCTATGAGCCAGCTCAGTGGAAATCTTTGGCTGCAATCTTGACTCCAAGGCTCAAGAAATGCAGGCATAGGAGGTTGGGGCCTCCCTAACTTCCCCCACCTCTCTTTGCCAGGTTCAAGGCAAAGACAGAAGCAAGTTCCCTGACTTGTAAGCTTCTAGCAGTAGGCCTCTCAATGCAAGGTTCTCAATTTCAATACCTCTGAAGAGTTGAAGTCTGTTAGAAAGGAAGGAGAAAGCTTATGTAGAGAATAACAAAATAGGTATAACTGCTAGCTTCACACACCCTGAAAGCTTGTTTTTCCCAAACAACTGTCCTTGAAATGTCTGGCAGTTCCTATGACGCTGTCTATTTGGTCTCCTAGAGCCACTAGGAATTTTTCCAACATCTCTCACCACAGGAACCCCTCCTCCCCAAATTGGCACAGGCAGAGATGTAACACAGCTGAAATGTTTCATGGGAGTTGCGGGAGGCACTCTGTGTTGTTTGGTTTGTCCAGATACCATTTTATCTCCTGGGAATAGCATCCATTTCCCCCCACCCCCACCTTGGAATCATCCCATCACTGCTGTGAGTCTTTGTTTGGATTAAGAGGGAGCCCCACCCCCACATCTGTAGAGACCGGAATGTGTCCCAGGCCTGGCTGACCTGCATGTCTCATTCTCCTGGCTACACAGGGATCAGGACTGAGCATGTCATGTGCCTGTGGTCCAGTGATGGTCAATCCAGGGACTTTGATAGGAACTTTGTGACAGTAGGTGCTCTCTTTTTGCACTGAGATCGCTAAACTGACAGAAAGCAAGCATGGAGTTGATGGTGACCATCTTCGCCTTTATAAGGAAAGAAGCTATTCAACAAAGAAGTCAATACCAAAAAAAAAAAAAAAGCGCTAAAAGAGAGATAGAGATTTCTGATAATGTTGTTTGAACACCTGGATCCAGCTGTGCCTGAAACTAGAAATGGGAAATTTTAGTTAATGGAGCCAATAAATTTTCCTTTTGGTATAAGTCAGATCAGGTTTAGTGCCTGTTAAAAAGAATCCTCACTTAGATACCCAATCACCAGGTAAGGCTTACTCTTACATCTCAAGGATGGTTTAGGGCTAGACTAGTCCCCTTCCTGTGTGGTTTCTTCCTGGTTCCTTCTGCTTAGCTGGGGGGAGGGGGTTGGGGCTGGCTTGATGACAGATAGAAGAGACTGGTTATTCTGGAGTGGTACAGCACAAGGATCAAATGAAGGGTACTGGGGTCATATATAGGGCTGGGAAACTAACATCACCTTGCTGAGCCCCACTTCTCTCATCTGTAACACGGGGAGAGTCAAGGTCTCTCCCTGAGGTGTCGCTGTTCTATGCACAGCGTCTGGTGCATAGTAAATGCTCAAGAAATAGCAACCATTAGCTAATTCTAGACAATCAACCACAGAAAAGATGGGCTTTCCCCCCCAGCCTCCACTACAATGTGGGAACAAGGGAAGAGAGAGCTCTGAAAGCCTTCACTGCAATTCTAACCAACAATTCAGAGCTTCTGTTGACACTGCCAGCCACAAGCACCTGCTAAGCGGGCAGCGTGCACCTGCCACCTGCCACTCCAAGAAGAGATTCCTATCCAGCCAGAGCAGGCGGCCTCCCTTCTAGGCCAGATCCTGGCTGTGTGTGGAGTCTGCAAGCCCGCCCACCTGTTCTGAAACCCCAGCTGGGCTCCGTCCTTCGCTTGTCCCACCTCCCACCCCCAGCTTCCTTCCTTGATCCCACGCCTTCCACGTTGTTGATACTGTGGTAGGATTCACAGAGTGTGCAAGGAAAGAAACCTGCATCAGTAAAGCACCTCCCACCTGCCACACAATTGCTTTGCTTACCTGTCGGCCTCACGAACCTGAGAGTTCTGTTAAACACACCCATTTCACAGAGGTGCAAACTGAGAGCACTTCCTGCCATGGGTGATGGAGTCAAGATCTGAATCCTGGCATGTTTCTTCAAAGCCCATATTCTTCCCTTTCTTCTCACAGGCTGCCTACCACAACAGAGTGTAGATAGAGGCACAATGTCACATTAAAAAATTTAGTGCACAATCGCACTTGCAGCACTTTATCTCAGAGAAACAAAAACCTAAGTTCACATAGAAACCTGTACATGAATGTCTACTGTGGCTTTATTCAGAATTACCAAAAACTAGAAACAACCTAAATGTCCCTCAGTTAGAGGATGGGTTAAAAAAAGTCTGTGGTATATCCATACTATGGAATATTATTCAGTAACAGAAAGGAATGAAGAACTCGGGTGCATCTTGAGTGAAAAAAGCCATTCTCGAAAGTTTGCATACTGTAGGATTTCATTTATGTAACATTTTCAAAATAACAAAATGGAGACTAGATTAGCAGTTGCCAGGGACTGGGGGAGAGGAGTTGTAGCTATACAAGGACAGCATGAGGGAGCTTTGTGGTGACAGAATAGTTCTTTATCTTGATTGTGATGATGTTTACACAGATCTGCATGTGTTAAAACTGCATAGAAATGTCCACATGCAGGACACCTGAACCCAACAAGATCTGAATAACTGGTCAGTTATATCAATGCCAATTCCTGCTTTGGATATTACACTATAGTTATGCAAGACATTCTCCTAAGGGGGAATTGGGTAAGGGTACATGGATCTTCCTTGTCCTTTTATTTCTTTTTTGAAACTTCCTATGAATCTATAATAATTAAAAAATTTTCCCTTAAGTTAAAATAACATAATTCCTAGCACAGAATAAGTGCTCAGTAAATAGTTGCTATAAATACTACTAGGATTCTGGCTCTTATGTAGCCATATGCATGGAGTAGGGAGACAGATATGTTAACAATTGACTCAAATACAGAAGACAGAAAGCAGAGATGTGCAATAGAAACATACTCAGAGCCATATACAGTTAAATTCTTTCTAGTAGCCACATCCAAAAGGCAAAATGGAATAGATGAAATTATTCAGATGAAATTAACTTTAATAAGATAGTTTATCTAACCCGATATACCCCAAACAGTATCATTTCAACATGTAATCAAGATAAATATTAGTGAGATATTTTACTTTTTATTTTTCGGTACAACATCTTTGAAATCTGTGTATGAGTAATCAGCTATACCCCAAAACAAAATAAAAAGTTCAAAAGAAAANCTCCGGGAGTTGGTGATGGACAGGAAGGCCTGGCGTGCTGCAATTCATGGGGTCACAAAGAGTCAGACAGAACTGAGCGACTGACCTGAACTGAGCTGAATCGAAAGAATGTTCAAACTACCACATAATTGCACTCATCTCACATGCTAGCAAAGTAATGCTCAAAATTTTCCAAGCCAGGCTTCAACAGCATGTGAACTGTGAACTTCCAGATATTCAAGCTGGTTTTAGAAAAGACAGAGGAATCAGATATCAAATTGCCAACACTGGCTGGATCAGCAAAAAAGCAAGAGTTCCAGAAAAACATCTACTTCTGTTTTATTGACTACTCCAAAGCCTTTGATTGTGTAGATCACAACAAACTGTGGAAAATTCTTCAGGAGATGGGAATACNATCAGATATCAAATTGCCAACACTGGCTGGATCAGCAAAAAAGCAAGAGTTCCAGAAAAACATCTACTTCTGTTTTATTGACTACTCCAAAGCCTTTGATTGTGTAGATCACAACAAACTGTGGAAAATTCTTCAGGAGATGGGAATACCAAACCACCTTACCTGCCTTCTGAGAAATCTGTATGCAGGTCAAGAAGCAACAGTTAGAACTGGACGTGGAACAACAGACTGGTTCCAAATCGGGAAAGGAGTAGGTTAAAGTCGTATATCATCCCCCTGCTTATTTAACTTATATGCAGAGTACATCACATAAAACTCTGGGCTTGATGAAGCACAAGCTGGAATCAAGATTGCTGGGAGAAATATCAATAACCTCAGATAGGCAGATAACACCACCCTTATGGAAGAAAGCGAAGAAGAAACAAAGAGCTTCTTGATGAACGTTAAAGAGGAAAGTGAAAAGGTTGGCTTAAAACTCAACATTCAGAAAACTAAAATCATGGCATCTAGTCCCATCAGTTCAGTTCAGTTCAGTTCATTCGCTCAGTCGTGTCCTACTTTTTCACTCTCCACTTTTACTTTCATGAAGAGGATTTTTAGTTCCTCTTCACTTTCTGCCATAAGGGTGGTGTCCTCTGCATATCTGAGGTTATTGATATTTCTNAACTCTTGCTGTTAATACAGTGGCTCATTTAGTTGTCTCACAGAACAATATGGGTTTTAAAAGACTACATTTAGACAACGGGGCAGCAGCAGGTACAGGGCTCAAGAGCGCAACCCACATCAACCCCACCCAGTTCAAGAGCAGAAAGCAGATCAAAGCTGCCCCTTGGGCATTCCTTCCAATTTACAGGCTTACCTTATTATCAGAGCAAACAGATTTCTTCCCCCCGACCCCAGACCTCGCTGTACTCACTCCAGTATCAGGCTAGCAGATATTCAGCTTGTGGTTTTTCTGCCAATATACCCTTCTTTTTCATCCCTACCCCATGCACCAACCCCCTTAAAAATTAGAAAATAACAAAGAAATCTAGAACCATGTCTCTCAAATCCCAAAATACAGTTTTGTTGTGAAGTCACACGATGCTGTAATTATTTGTATGTATACACAACTGATCGTATCAGCTAGTCAAAGATTGCTGGAGAGGAAGGGATTGCTCACTTGAGAGTGGTCATTCAATCCAATTAGCTTAATCATTTGACCTTAACCAGTGTGATTCAGTTATTTGAATCATGAAGCAGCCAGAGTGGATTGAGCATTTGCAAATTGATCTTTTTCTCCGTGATTAACTTTAATGATGACATAAATAACAAATGTGATGCAAAACTGGATAAATCGGTGACTTTCTAAAGAAGTCTTGTTTTCCAGGATGTGTGAAGTTTACTCTGAGTAATAAATCCAATTGAAATATTTATTGAACATTTCTCAGTTCAAGATGCTCTATTAGACACTGAAGCAGCACACAGTGACTCAGACCTGGCCTCTAGTTTTCAGTCTTACACAGAAGGTGTATATGTAAACAGGTATTCACAATGCAAAGAAAAGCACGAGGTGCAAAATGAAGTCACAATGATATATAATAGAAGCAATTAATTGTGAAGGGAGAAAATCAGAAGTGGCCCGGGCTGGCCTTTGGAGGGTAAGGAAAACAATTAGAGGTAGCAGAAAGAAATGCCTTCAGGGCCAGCCAGGCAACAAAAATCTGAGGAACACTAGAGAGCTAAAGCCAGCGGCAAACAGTACCATCAATGCCCCACGGAAAAGGTTTCAAAGTCAATTTTAAAACTTTCTCAACAAACCAAAACATAGCTGTGGGTCTGATTCGGCCTTCCTTGGTCACACACACGTTAGTTAGTTAGTTATAAACACAATGATAGAGAAACCACAGCTGATAAAGAAGCAAAGCAAGGCAAGGGCCAGGGACGCGTCTGCTCTCCGACTGGCAATCTTCCTCTCTCGGGCCACTTCTCATCTTAGTCCAGTGACCTCTGGTATTTTAGATCAAAGGTGTTTAGAAGAACTGAGCCTCTCACACTGGAACCCATCCTTCACATTTCTTTCTATTAGTTCTGATCACACTCCTCTTGTTGTTCAGTGACTGAGTCACGCCTGACTCTTTGTGACCCCCACGGACTGCAGCACACCAGGCTTCCCTGTCCTTCACTGTCTCCCAGAGTTTGTTCAAACTCATGTCGATTGAGTCAATGATCCCTTAGGGAGGATAACAGACCTTCACCCTGAACCTATTCCCTGCTCAAAGTAAGCCAGACTTTAGGACAGAACTTCTGAGGCATTCCTAATCCTTAGGATTGTCATCAGTCAGTTATCCAGCCAGATCAGAGCTCCAGAGACTCTTCAGAATCAGTGTTCTGCCTTCTTTTTTCTCTCCTCCACCTACAGCCTGAGGAGCTGCCCAAACCCCAGCCTAATGAAGTGAATGCTGCCCCCTGGCGACAGGTTTCCCTGCTGCCAACTGCCTGTAAGTCTCTTTCAACTCTGAACACCACTGCTATGCTCCTGCACACATCAGGACTGGCCAGAACTCTCCCAATTGTTTCTTGGCTGATACCTGGATGAAGAATCAATCTCAGTCCATCAATCTCAGCCTCCTCAGCATCTACAGAAAGTCCATCCCAGCAAAACTAAACCAATCCTGGGGGGATATCTGTTTCTAGGACTTAGCATTCTCCTCTTTTGACCCATTCTGCCCTTGTTGACAAAGCCAAGCTGAGGTATTCTCTGAGGTGCAATGAACTTTGATCTATTCAAAACATCAAGTACCTAAGTCGTTCAATAAAGAGGCCTTGCCCCCGCCATGGACCAGGCCCTGTTTGCGGGGAGACAGCCATGAATAAGACAGATACAAACCCTTCCCTTATGGAGCTGACAATTTGATAGGAGAGACAGACAAAAAATGCAGTTAATAAGGACAACACATAGTGTATTAGGTAGTGGTAAATGCTAAGGAAAAAAATAAGCAGAGAAGGAGAACATAAACTTTCCTGGGGTTGGGGAAGCTAGGGAAACCTGTCTGAGATGGTGAAACTGGAGTAAAGACCCTAAGGACAAGAGGAAGGTACCAGGGAGCTTCTCAGGAAAATCAATATAGTCAATGAGACAGCAAATGGAAAGATCCCAAGGTAGGGCTGTCTCTAATACTTTTGTGACCTCTCAGGAGGCCAAGGCATTGGAGCAGAGAGACTATAGGATCATATAGGAAAAGCAGCTTCAGTTCAGTTCAGTTCAGTCACTCAGTCGTGTCTGACTCTTTGCAACCCCATGAATTGCAGCATGCCANTAAAGGAAATCAACCTTGAATATTCATTGGAAGGACTGATGTTGAAGCTGAAGCTCCAATACTCTGGCCACCTGATGCAAAGAGCTGACTCATTTGAAAAAGACGCTGATACTGGAAAAGATTGAGAGCAGGAGGAGAAGAGAGCAACAGAGGATGAGATGGTTGGATGCCATCATCAACTCACTGTACTTGAGTTTGGGCAAACTCCAGGAGATAGTGAAGGACAGGGAAGACTGACATGATGAAGTCCATGGGGTCTCAAAGAATCAGACATGACTGAATGATTCAACAATGATCTAAATAGATATTTCTCTAAAGAAGACATGCAGATGGACAAAAAACACGTGTAAAACTTCTTTACATTGATCTAATAATAAGCAATTATTAAAAAATAATTAAATTTATTTATTTATCTAAGAAATTAAAATTAAAACGACAATGAGGTATTACTTCACATCAGTCAGAATGACCATCTTCAAAAAGTCCACAAACGGTAAATACTTAAGAGGGTGTGGTGAAAAGGGAATCCTTCTGCACTGTTGGTGGGAATGTAAATTCAGACAGCCCCTATGGGAAACAGTACAGAGGTGCGCCCCCCACATAAACTAAAAATAGAGATAACTTATGATCCATCAATCCTACTCCTGGACATATATTTGAAAAAAACCATAATTCAGAAATAGCTTCCCAAGTGACACAGTGGTAATGAATCTGTTTGTCAATGCAGGAGGCACAAGGGATGAGATTTGATCCCTAGGCACAAGGGATGTAGATTTGATCCCTGGAGAGGGAAATGGCAATTCACTCCAGTATTCTTGTATGGGAAATCCTATGGACAAAGGAGCCTGATGGGCTACAGTCCATGGGGTTGCAAAGAGTTGGACACGATGGAGCAACTGAGCACACCCACACACACACACACACACACAATTCAAAAGGATACATGCACCCTAACATTCATTGCAGCAGTAGTCAACAATAGCCAAGATATGGAAGCAACTTCAATGTCAATCAATAGATGAATGGATAAAGATGTGCTACATATACACAATGAAATATTACTTAGTCATGACAAAAAAGGAAATAATGCCATCTGCAGCAACATGGATGGCCCTAGGGATTATCATACTAGTGAAGTACGTCAGACAGAGAAATACAAGTATCATATGATGTCACTTATGTTGGAATCTAAAAAGATGACACAAATGAATTTATTTACAAGACAGAAACAGACTCATGGACTTAAAAAATAAACTTATGGTTGCTGAAGGGGAAAGGTGGAGAGTAAATTAGGACTATGGGATTTATATATATATATATGTGTGTGTGTGTGTGTGTGTGT
>SJYV01020146.1:152800-184602 GCA_006410875.1 Neotragus pygmaeus
CAAAAAAAAAAAAAAGCGCTAAAAGAGAGATAGAGATTTCTGATAATGTTGTTTGAACACCTGGATCCAGCTGTGCCTGAAACTAGAAATGGGAAATTTTAGTTAATGGAGCCAATAAATTTTCCTTTTGGTATAAGTCAGATCAGGTTTAGTGCCTGTTAAAAAGAATCCTCACTTAGATACCCAATCACCAGGTAAGGCTTACTCTTACATCTCAAGGATGGTTTAGGGCTAGACTAGTCCCCTTCCTGTGTGGTTTCTTCCTGGTTCCTTCTGCTTAGCTGGGGGGAGGGGGTTGGGGCTGGCTTGATGACAGATAGAAGAGACTGGTTATTCTGGAGTGGTACAGCACAAGGATCAAATGAAGGGTACTGGGGTCATATATAGGGCTGGGAAACTAACATCACCTTGCTGAGCCCCACTTCTCTCATCTGTAACACGGGGAGAGTCAAGGTCTCTCCCTGAGGTGTCGCTGTTCTATGCACAGCGTCTGGTGCATAGTAAATGCTCAAGAAATAGCAACCATTAGCTAATTCTAGACAATCAACCACAGAAAAGATGGGCTTTCCCCCCCAGCCTCCACTACAATGTGGGAACAAGGGAAGAGAGAGCTCTGAAAGCCTTCACTGCAATTCTAACCAACAATTCAGAGCTTCTGTTGACACTGCCAGCCACAAGCACCTGCTAAGCGGGCAGCGTGCACCTGCCACCTGCCACTCCAAGAAGAGATTCCTATCCAGCCAGAGCAGGCGGCCTCCCTTCTAGGCCAGATCCTGGCTGTGTGTGGAGTCTGCAAGCCCGCCCACCTGTTCTGAAACCCCAGCTGGGCTCCGTCCTTCGCTTGTCCCACCTCCCACCCCCAGCTTCCTTCCTTGATCCCACGCCTTCCACGTTGTTGATACTGTGGTAGGATTCACAGAGTGTGCAAGGAAAGAAACCTGCATCAGTAAAGCACCTCCCACCTGCCACACAATTGCTTTGCTTACCTGTCGGCCTCACGAACCTGAGAGTTCTGTTAAACACACCCATTTCACAGAGGTGCAAACTGAGAGCACTTCCTGCCATGGGTGATGGAGTCAAGATCTGAATCCTGGCATGTTTCTTCAAAGCCCATATTCTTCCCTTTCTTCTCACAGGCTGCCTACCACAACAGAGTGTAGATAGAGGCACAATGTCACATTAAAAAATTTAGTGCACAATCGCACTTGCAGCACTTTATCTCAGAGAAACAAAAACCTAAGTTCACATAGAAACCTGTACATGAATGTCTACTGTGGCTTTATTCAGAATTACCAAAAACTAGAAACAACCTAAATGTCCCTCAGTTAGAGGATGGGTTAAAAAAAGTCTGTGGTATATCCATACTATGGAATATTATTCAGTAACAGAAAGGAATGAAGAACTCGGGTGCATCTTGAGTGAAAAAAGCCATTCTCGAAAGTTTGCATACTGTAGGATTTCATTTATGTAACATTTTCAAAATAACAAAATGGAGACTAGATTAGCAGTTGCCAGGGACTGGGGGAGAGGAGTTGTAGCTATACAAGGACAGCATGAGGGAGCTTTGTGGTGACAGAATAGTTCTTTATCTTGATTGTGATGATGTTTACACAGATCTGCATGTGTTAAAACTGCATAGAAATGTCCACATGCAGGACACCTGAACCCAACAAGATCTGAATAACTGGTCAGTTATATCAATGCCAATTCCTGCTTTGGATATTACACTATAGTTATGCAAGACATTCTCCTAAGGGGGAATTGGGTAAGGGTACATGGATCTTCCTTGTCCTTTTATTTCTTTTTTGAAACTTCCTATGAATCTATAATAATTAAAAAATTTTCCCTTAAGTTAAAATAACATAATTCCTAGCACAGAATAAGTGCTCAGTAAATAGTTGCTATAAATACTACTAGGATTCTGGCTCTTATGTAGCCATATGCATGGAGTAGGGAGACAGATATGTTAACAATTGACTCAAATACAGAAGACAGAAAGCAGAGATGTGCAATAGAAACATACTCAGAGCCATATACAGTTAAATTCTTTCTAGTAGCCACATCCAAAAGGCAAAATGGAATAGATGAAATTATTCAGATGAAATTAACTTTAATAAGATAGTTTATCTAACCCGATATACCCCAAACAGTATCATTTCAACATGTAATCAAGATAAATATTAGTGAGATATTTTACTTTTTATTTTTCGGTACAACATCTTTGAAATCTGTGTATGAGTAATCAGCTATACCCCAAAACAAAATAAAAAGTTCAAAAGAAAAAAAAAGTTTAAAGTAAAATCTGTGTATTAAGTATATAACACATCTCAATTCAGACACTAACTTTTCATTGAAAATACTTGATCTGTATTTAGATTTTATAATTTATGGTTGAAAAACTAGATTCACATACCCAAGTTATTCCAAACATACTTAGTTTTCCAATAACTGAATGCAATATTAGTTTTTTAACTTAAATTTAAACTAATTAAGTTATTTTAATTAAGAATTCTGTTATTTGGTTGCACTAGTGGCTGCCTTTGGCTACTGTGTTGAGCAGTGAAGGTAGAAAGGGGTGTGGGCTAGACAGAGGATTCCAGGTAAGACTTTACGGAAGTGACGCATTTGAGCCAGGCCTCAAAGGATCAGTATGATTTTCACAGGGAGGGAATATGTCAAGTACACAAATGACCAAGGACAAAAGTAGGCAAATTCTTCTGGTTGCCCACGCAGTATCTATACTACTTTCCTTAGTGACCTAACTTTGCTTTTTGTTGAGTGGCAACAGACCAACTAAAAAAATCTACATTTCCCAGCTTCCTTTGCAGATTGTTGTTCAGCTGTGTCGACTCTGTGTGACCCCATGGACTGTAGCAAGCCAGGCTTCCCTGTCCTTCATTATCATTTAGAGTTTGCTTAAGCTTGTGTCCAGCTATACAAGCCATTTCTGATAAACAGTATGTGGAAAACATTTGGGTAGAGCTTTCAGGAAAGCTTTTTTAAAAAAGGGTCAGCTCAGCCACTGTACCCTTTTGCTTTTCTCTCTTCCTCTCTCTGCATGCCTGGAATGAAGACATGATGGCTGGAGTTGCACCAGTGATTTTGTGACCTTGATAATGGCAACCATAAACCAAGGATAAATGAAAAAAAAAATGAACATGGGACATTGATGATTTTGAGGACATAGTATGCCAGTCCTGGACTTCGTTTTAAGTGAGAAGAAAATAAACCCCTATTTCTTTAAAAAACACTGTTATTTTACGTCTCTGTTACCAGTAGCTGAGGGCTTTTCAGGTGGCACTAGTGGTAAAGAACGTGCCTGCCAATGCAGGAGACATAAGAGACACAAGTTCGATCCCTGGGTCAGGAAGATACCCTGGAGGAGGCATGGCAGTTCACTCCAGTATTCTTGCTTGGAGAATCCTTTGGACAGAGGATCCAGGCAGGCTACAGTCCACAGGGTTGCAAAGAGTCAGACATGACCAAAGCGACTCAGCATGCACACCAGCAGCCAAGCACAATTCCTAACCAATACAAGGTGTAGGTGGAGAAGGGAATGGCAACTCACTCCAGTATTCTTGCCTGGAGAATCCCATGGACAGAGGAGCCTGGTGGGCTACAGTCCATGGGGTCACAAAGAGTCAGACATGACTGAGCGACTAAACCACCACCACCACAAGGTGTGAGAGTGATGGGAGAAAAGCAAATAGTTTGGTACAATTGGTATTTCATAAAACCATCCTGGGAAAATTATTTATGTATTGAGTACTGCTTCACAGAGCTTAAAAAGTATAATTTACCTAATCATTGCTGCAATAAAATCGTGTTAATGAGGAAACTGAGACACAGGGAGAATTAAGCAACTCAGTCAAGGTTGCAGAGCTGACAGGTAGTGAATCTGGGCTTCAAGTCCAGGCAGTGTGTCCAAAGGGCTGCTGCTTTGGATGAACGTAAAGGAATTCTGTCTGAATAATGTGAAGGAGCTCAGACTAGGTTTGGACACATGGACCCTGGCTTAGATGTTCAGATGCCTTCAGGCCCCTTTGGGTCTCTGAATACCAACCTCAGATCATCTACTTGGATGTGCCAGGCCGTGTCCCTCTACTTGACTGCACCCAGACTCTGGGCCATGCCTCTGAGATTTGCTTACTCCTTCAAAGTGTGCTATGTAGCCTCAGGGAGATGACCTCTTGACTGGATATCATATTCTCTGATTTTCTCCCAAGCTGTCTGACCCAGCAGGGAGCTCCCTCATTTTTATCCCAAGTACACTGGCTTCCCCCAGGGGCCCCACAGCATCAGAGGTTGCAGGGAGCCTCAGTGGGGCTGATGCTCATAGGTACGCCAGGCCAGGGGTTCAAAGCTAATGTCTCTTCTGATTGGCAGGTGGTCAACTTGTGCTGGTTATTAAAGACATGTAATAATGCCCTTGCTTGGGCTATAAACTCTGTGTCTTCACAGCTATGGGATCTTGAAAAAGTCACTTCACCTCTGAGTTTTAACATGCTCATCTATAAAGTGGGACTATAATACCTCCTGTGATCAATGAGGCTGCAAAATCAGATTAGGCCTGTAAAGAACTCAGCAGCTCACCTAGCTCCTTGACAGGGCTGGGTAACTGGTAGTTACTATTATCCTGCTAGAGATGTCTCAGCTCAAGAGTGCGCAGGTCAGCGTTATTGCTTCCTGGGTCTTGAACTTGAAGTGGGGAGCATCTTTGATAATGAACAACTGCAACCTCCTGGCTCTGAGCCTCAGTTGGTAGGTAACATGGAAGGAACGCTGGTCCTGTTTTTAGATGATCTGGGGTCTCATCTTAGCTCAGGTCTGATGTGGGACAAGCTGCCACTAAGATCTCTGAGCAATCTTCAGTGGGGAGATTGTAGACAAAGACCCACGGGGGCCAGGTGGGCTGTGCAAATGGGAGAAGTGGAGTGGGGGGTTGGGTTTCAGATACAAGGAGAGGGGGCAAAGGTAGTAGGGATGAGGCAGGGGTGGAGAGGTTCCTGTCTTAGAGTAGGCCAGTTCTACCAGCCTAGAGTCACTAGAAACTTCATGAAGGGAAGGGAGGTAGATATGAACATCTATTAAGCTCCTACTCTATACCAAACTCTCTCTATATTATCTTATGTAATTTTAATAACACAGTTCAAGGAAGGCATTTTAATCCCCATTTTATAAAGACAGAGATTAAGGCCGAAAGAGGGAAATGACTTTTCCATGAGTCACACAGCTGGAGGCAGCTGAACTGACATTCAAATCCAGGCCTGACTATCTAGAGTGGGGGTCTTTTTGATTCCTTGATAAATGCCATTTGGGGGTTTCTTTTTGAGGGTGCTACTCCTCTGACTGAAACCTTCCCAACTCCCATCTGCTTTCCAGGCCAGTTCCTTCTCATTCTGCAGGCTTCAGTTTAAACATCACCTTTTGGGGAGGCCTTACCTGACCACTCCCTGCTCTGCGGCCCTGAACAGGCCACACCTGCCCGAGTTATCCTCTCTTAGTGAGCTGTTCCCTGCGTCAAAAGGCACAATCACTTATTAACTTTTTGTTTGCTTCCTTTATCTAGACAAAGGCTTTACTCCCAAGGAGCTCGCATTGACATGGAGAAGAAAGACACGGAACCCAGAAACCAGTAGTTATCCAGGATGGTGATAAGTGCTGAGAAGAAAAGAAAACTAGGCAATGGGCTGGAAAGTGACAGATAGGAAAGGGAAATTTAGAGTGGGGGTTGTCAGGGAGGGCTTCCTGGGGAGGTGATATTTTTGATGAGATCTGAGAAGTGAAAAGGAGTGAGTCATATGAAAATCCAGGAGTTAGCTCCAGGCAGAGGGAAAAGTAAGTACAAAGGCCCTGGGGTGGAATGAGTCTGATGTGTTCAAGAAGTAAAAGCAAGCCAAGTGGCTAGAAGTTGGCCGTCCCGGGGAGGGTGGCAGGAGATGAGACAAGGCCAAGGGCCAGATCATAAAGGCCTTAGAGGCTGAGCTAAGGAGTTGGTTCATTGCTTGGTTAGTCTCCCACCTAGGCTGTGAGCTCTACTAGTGCAGGGACCTTGCTCACCACTGTATGTCAAGACTTTAGCCCAGTGCTTGGCACAAGGCAGATGCTCAGTAAATATTGTCTCAATCAATGAACAAATGTGTTCACACACTGCCTTCTACACTCAACACCTTCTCTCTGTGTATTTTACCATCTCTTTCCCCCAGGCTTCCTGTTTTCTCTTTGCTGTCCCCTTCACCCTAAGCCCCAGCTTAAAGAATGTACCCTAATCATGTGAGATTATTTACTCACAAAGGCTCAGGGGTCCCCCTTTCAAGGAGGCCTGTTTTTGCATAGCACATTGCAGAAAGTGAAAGTGTTAGTCACTCAGTCATGTTCGACTTTTTGCAACCACATGGACTGTACTTCAACAGGCTCCTCTGTCCATGGAATTCTCCAGGCAAGAATACTGGAGTGGGTAGCCATTCCCTTCTCCAGGGGAGCTTCCTGACCCAGAGATTGAATCCAAGTCTGCATTGCAGACAGATTCTTTACCATCTGAGCCACCAGGGAAGCCCATTTCAGAAAGCTCCCTCCAAATCTGATGGCATCAAATGGTGGAATTTCAGGCCCATATGTGTCTGTGTCTACTTGGAAGTCCTAGTTGCCCCCTCAGATCAGTGCAAGAAGGCGACCCCAACCCACCAGCTGCTAGGAAACTCGGTCACATCAATAATTCCTATGCCTTGCTCTTACACCAGTGCCCGAGGGAGCAGGAAGTTAATTAGCTTTGCTAGAAAGGGCCTGTGAAATGTGTGGGACTCCGCAGACTTGAGAACCCTTCACACTCAAGGCACAGCTCTGCATTCCAGCCCCAGCCTGGGCTCACTCGGCCAGATCTTACACCTGTTCATGGTGTGGGGTGGTATTTACAGACAGTAGACACTCGTGGGTCAGCAGGAGGACAGGGATGGGGCCACCCCTGAGCCGCGTTTGAGTTGTCGCAGAGTTAACTTAATGATGAAACAATCACCATTCATTCTCCCTTCTCCTGGGAGTGCAAATGGCTTTATAAACACCAGGCCTAGGGCAAGCGAGGGGAGGCAGGGTAAGCAGTTTACCTTGGGTGAGGAGTGAGCCTTCAGTCCATTAAGGGGAGTCTGAGAGCAGAAGTTAATGGTCCCTCCAGGCCTGGAAGTTAATTCGGCCTTGAAAATAGTTCTCAAAATCCATTTGCGGATCACTTCGGCCCATACTGATCTCCCTGCCCTGCCTATGCCTCCTTGGAACCTCTCCACTTGCTGCTCCTTGGTCTGATTTTCTCCAAGATGCTGGCCCAGGAAGTCATTGACCTTAGATCGGATTTCTCAAAATGGGGAGTACCTTCCTTCTGTATGCAACACAGGTGATGTAATGCTAGTGAAACGCTTGCCTCTGGTCCAGAATTTAAGGTGCTAACAAAAAACTCAGTCATCAAGATAAAATAAGCACAAGCAATATTAGAAGAATTAAGATTCATGAAAAATATCTATGATGAACAAAATAAAATTTATAAAAAGTACAGGATCTTATTCTCACTCTACTTGGACCCTCGCTCAAATGACCTTGACCCTCATTGGCATGACCTTGACCCTCACTCATCTCCCTATAACCCTGATGCAAGATGACCTTAGATGGCCTGCATGTGAACTTTCAAAATTTTAACACACACTTTTTTTTTTTTAATTATGGCAAGTGATCCCAGCTTTCTATTCATGGTAGGGATATACCATTTATTTTTTATAAAAAAAGTTTCATTTATTTATTTTGGCTGTGCTGGGTCTTCATTTCTGCGTGGGCTTTTCTCTAGCTGCAGTGAGAGGGGGCTGCTTTCTAGTTGTGGTGCTCAGCTTTGTTATTGGGGTGGTGGTTTCTCTTATTGTGGAGCACGGACTCTAGGGCCTCTTGGTCTTTAGTAGTTGCAGTATGTGGGCTGAGAAGTTGCAGCTACTGGGCTCTAGAGCACTGGCTCAAGAGTTGTGGTGCACAGGGTAATTTGCTCCAAGGCATATGGGGTCTTCCTAGATCAGGGCTTGAACCAGTGTCTCCTGCATTGGTAGGCACTGAACCACCAGGGAAGCCCCAATTTCTCTTTAAAAATACATTTATTTTAACAAATATTTAAAGAAATTTATTGAGTAAATAATAGGATGGGGCCAGCGTCCTGGTGGGGGGATATTTGGTCAAAGACTTCACCTGTGATCCTGCTGAGGGCAGGGCCAAACTAACCTTCTCTTCTGTTCCTTGTTGTATGAAGGTGACTTCTGATTTATAGCAGGAGCTTAAGAAAAAGAGAATGGGGCTTATTGGAAGGGTGGCTTCGACAGTCACCAAGTTCTGCTGAGCCCCATACACCTCACCTCTAGAATGGGGCTCACAACATTTGCCCCAGAGGGCTGTGAGGTTTATAGGAGATGACTATAATGTGCTCAGTGGGGATCAGCAGGGCCACACCTTGATTTTTTGTGGACTCCTTTCCTAGAGAAGAGAATGGCTACCCACCCAGGATTCTTGTCTGGAGAATTCCATGGACAGAGGAGCCTAGCAGGCTACAGTCCATGGGGTCACAAAGCGTCAGACACGACTGAGTGACTAACATTTTCCCCATTAAAAATACTAAAAGTTATTTTTTATATCTGCATAGTTATAAAGATAAATGCAATCCACTTTAATTATTAATATATTCACCTTTATACCAACACAGTCAAGGTATACATCTTGCTTATTTCAAGAAGTATTTTGGTTGGGGGGAACTCCTGAAAGTACCATGTCCACAGTCCTTGTGCCTGCTGTGCTAGATGGAGAGGCCAGTGCTGGGCACAACAGGCAAGCACTTATTCTTTGAATTTTCACAGTGCCACAAAGCAGGCATTACTAGCTCCATTTTATAGATGATGAAAAGAAAGTCCAGAGAGGTTCAGCAACTTGTTCAAGGTCACACAGCCCCTGAGTAGCAGGGCAGAGGTCTGAATAGACTCACTGATTCTGGAGTCTGCCATGCTGCCATGCCCCAGGAAGTGGGAGAGTCTGGAGGGCTGCCAACATGAGCGACTGTGTCCCTTGGTAATGGAAGTTATGATTACATTTGGGGCCGGCTCCTGCAAAGCCTATAAGGTGGAGGCATTCTACAGGAGGAACCCAGTCTCCTGGCCCCTTGGTTGCCTGCTAGTTTGGGAGGGGGCTGGGTGACATGCGCAGGCTGGGTTGCTTGAGAGTCTCTGGGCATTTAAGCTGCCACCCTTAGGCAGCGAGACGTGCTCAGGGCCACTGAGACTCTGAGGACCAGACTCCAGCAGACTGGGCTGCAATTTGCTTCACAACTCTGTGTTCTTGAAAAGGATAAAGAAAAAGAGAAGAGGAACCTTGGACGCAGACCAAAGCCACTCAGGTTTTCCACTATGTGTCTTCTTACAGGCTCCTCAATGAGGAGGGCCTGACAAGTGTCACCTGAACAAGGGGTCACAGCCATTCCCCTCCACGCACACAACACTGCAATTTTAAACAATTGTGGCTTGAGACAAAGATCCTCCCAGGGAAGGAAAATCTAACCGAGTTTGCAGTTTCTAGCTCTGGCACTTCTTGAATTATACATGGGCAAAACCCCCTTGAAGGCTGCTTTTTAAGCCGTGAGGGGAAGGCATGTAATTTTGGTCTCTGGCATTCTGCTAGAACACTTGCTGAAAGTGGGGGCCCCTCCCCAGCCAAGTGGCGTTTGCCTCGAAACCAACTGGGGGACGTTTGACGCCTCAAATAGCTTCAAGCTGCCAGCTGAAAGGATGCTGAGGGAATCGGTTTTCTTTTTGCCACAGGCTTGTCTCCTTGGGGGTCTCTGTCCCTCAGAGGTTCTTGCCTTGCCGTGGCAGCTGTGACACTGACCACAGACATCCTCCTCCTTCCTGGCCGGGAAGACGGACAAGTGCTATATTCTTCCGGAAGGGGAGGCAGGGGGCTGGGTAGGGGTCTGCAAGGTGCAGCAGGTCCAGCCAGACCCATTCCGGTGTCCTCTGGGAGAGGGCACCTCCAGGTCCAGACCGCCCTGACATTACACCGGGTCCAGAAAGAATGACGCCGTTTCTGACAGCTGTAATCGGGCAAACTGTCTTCAGTGATCTGCAACTGCAAAATGCATCCTAAAAGAAGGGGGTTCCCAGCATTCGTCTTCCACAGGGCATTGGCCCAGGACAGTGGACAAGGGCATTTGAGGATTCTAAGTTGACTGGGATCATTTGGGTCATTGGTGGCTTAAAGTGAGGGCCCTGGTGACAGTCTTGGGGTTTAGAATGGCTCTTTGTAACTTATTAGCTGTGTAAACCTGAGGTTACTGCATCTCTGGGACCCTCAGTTCCCCTGACTGTAAAATGGGCTGATTATCTACTTCAAAGCATTGCTATACAAATGAAATGCATGCTGTGTGCCTGTAACACTGTAGCAGGGCAGATTTGAAAAAGAGTGAAAGTGTTAGTCACTCAGTCATATCTCTTTGTGACCCCATGGACTGTAGCTCACCAGGCTCCTCTGTCCATGGGATTCTCCAGGCAAGAATACTNTTTTCTAAAATTTTGCCTGTCTTTTATGATCCACAGATCTTTAGATATACAAACCCTGTGAGAGAGTATTCCTGGGGTTTGGGAGGATTGTTGAAAGAATAAACAAGTTACCTTTCTATACCTGCAATGTAAGAAAATTCTCCTTGGAGAATTCTTATCTTGAATTCCTATCTTGTTTTTCATTGGTCCTATTTTCTCTCCTTATTATGTTTCTTTCTCAGTTTCAGAATCATAGACAGTACAGTTTCAAGAGCCTCAGGAATTCTTAAATTACCTTTCATTTCCTGGGACAGAGGGATGTGCTTTCTCACCTTGGGGACTTCCCTGGAAAACTGTATAAAATGCTAGGAAATTGGGCAATGATAGTTAAGGAATGAGGGCCAGTCATATCCCATGGATCCATACAGAAAGATGATTATCTTTTAAATATTCTACTAATTTATTACTGTGATTCTATGAAAAACAAAAATAGGAAGAGGGAGAAATAGTATTGCTTTTGTTCTTTCTAAATCAGACTCTTCACTGTTAATAATAATGTTAAAATATTTTATTTAATTTTGGGGTCCTCCAAATTCATATTTCTCTCTAGGAGAATGAGGCTGGTCTCTCCAAAGTATCTTCACTTCTTGCTGTATCTTCTGTGTTCAGTTACTCAAGTCACATCTGACCCTTCANCACACACACACACACACACACACACACACTCACACACACACTGACATATATACATGCAGACATTCTCACATACACACATGCTCACACACACCCAGACCCCCAGTCACACACATTCACACACTCTCACCCAGGCACTTTCTCACTCTCTGGAGAATGCAGACCAGGTGAAGGAGAGGACTCACCTGCCTTGCCCCTCCCCCCTCCAGGGAACACTGTCTCCCCACCTGCCCCACCCAGGAAAGGATGGGGAAGACAGAGAGGAGTGAGCTAGGAGGGAGGGGTCAGGGGAGAGGGGAAAGGAGAGCTTCTGGGGGATGGGCCCACTCAGGTTGGACCCAGGCTCTGCAGGAGCCCAGGGGTTTCGGGACAGCCCTTCCTCGATCTTCTCTGAGCCTTGTTCGCTGACTGGGGGTGACAGCCACCTCACAAGGCAGCTATGAGGATGAAGCAAGTGAATACAAAGCATCATGCCCAGCCCGTCACAAAGCCTGTCTCATTTCAGATGGCCTGGGCTGCGGGCTGGGGTGCAGGGCAATCGTCGTAACCTCAACTACATAACCTTCAAATACATTCACCCCCTACCCCCACCTGCTGGCAAATAAAGCTGTGTGCCCCTGGGTTCCTTACGGGACCCCTCTGACCCTCAGCTCTTCCCCTGCAAACTGCCATCGCCATGCTCTCCTCACGGGCCTGTGACAACTGGATGTGACCCTGCACAAGCCATGCCAGGTTCCCAGAGGCCGAGGACCCCTCAAGCGTGTTTCTCTGTTATGGGTGGTGTGGTTACGAGTGACGTGGTTGTGGACTCAACCTCTGGGAGAAGAAGAGCAGAGGGCAGCGAGCCCTCCTTGGGAAAGTTTATTTCCATGGAAAGTGCAGTTCAGATGAGGGGAGGATCCAGCCTAGACTCACCCTCCCCCACACTTACTCAGAAATCGAACAGGAGAGTCCCAGGGTGAAGAGGGAACTGGCTACCAGCACAAGGAATGTCTGCCCCTCATCCAAATACCCTTGAAAGCGACCTTTCTCTTCCCTTGGGGGAAAGAAAAGCCTCTGTCTCAGGGTTCTCCAGAGAAACAAACTCTATCCAGAGACACGTGTCTCTGTCATTGTATCTATATAGGTAGTTCTGTATATAGAGATATAGAAATGAAATAGATATCCTATATGTAGGATAGACATAATATGTTACTGTTGTTTAGTCGCAAAGTCATATCCAACTCTTTGTGACTCCATGGGCTGTAGCCTGCCAGGCTTCTCTGTCCACGGGATTTTCCAGGCAAGAATACTAGAGTGGATGCCATTTCCTTCTTCAGGGGATCTTCCCAACCCAGGGATCGAACCTGTTTCTCCTGCATTGGAAGGTGGATTCCTCAGCACTGAGCCACCAGGGAAGCCTATACATGATATAGATCAATCCATATGTATATTTGGGTATGCAGCCGGCCTTCCTTACCTGCGGATTTCACATCCCTGGATACAGAGGGTTGCTTTTATCCACTGTGCCTTGCCATTTTATGTAAGGAATTGTAGCATCTTTGTTGGGTGTTTTGTGTTTTTTTGCCTGGTATCAAACCTGAGCCATGATAGTGAAAGCCCAGAATCCTAACCAGTATGCCACCAGGAAACGCATGTGTTTGAAATTTGTATCTGTTGGAACCAAGCCCCCACATATACCAATGGACATTCATAAATATAGATCTGAGATAGATGTCACATAACCTACATCTATCTATATCTGTCTATCTATCTATTGAGAGGGAGAGAAAGAGATGTATTCCAAGAATTCGGCTTGCACGATTACAGAGGATGAGAAGTCCCACAGCCTGCCATCTGTCAGCTGGAAACCTGGGAGAGCTGGTGGAGTAAGTTCCAGTCCAATCACAGGAGAAAACTGCATCTAACTCAAAAACTAGCCAGCAGAGAGTGAATTCTCTCTTCCTATGTCTTTTTGTTCTGTTCGGTCCCTCAAGGGACTGGATATGGAAGGGCCATCTGCTTTCCTCAGTCTACCCATCCCGATGATAATCTCATCCTTAAACACCTCAGAGAGACACCCAGAAAGTGCTTAACCAGATATCTGGGCACCCTGTGGCCTCATCAAGTTGACACATGAAATTGACCATCACAGCCTCCAAGTCGGGGAGTAGGAGAGAGTGAAGGAGAAGGCTGCTCGAGGGCTGAGGGTCGGGCCCATTTCTGCACAGTGGGGGTGATTAGTGTCCCCCCAAACCCACATTTACCCAGAACCTCAGAATGTGGCCTTCACTGGAAATAGAGTCTCTGCAGACACAATTACCAGAGTTTCCCAGTTAGCTAAGGTGGTAAAGAATTCACCTGCAATGCAGGAGACCCCTGCATTGGTTCAATTCCTGGGTCAGGAAGATCCGCTGGAGAAGGGATACCCACTCCAGTATTCTTGGTCTTCCTTTTGTAAAGAATCCGCCCGCAATGTGGAAGATTCTTGGATTCAATCCCTAGGTTGGGAAGATCCCTTGGAGGGAAAGGCTACCCATACCCACTCTAGTATTCTGGCCTGGAGAATTCCATGGGCTGTACTGTCCATGGGATCTCAAAGAGTCAGACACCACTGAGCGACTTTCACTTCAGACACAATTAAGCTAGAATTGAGATGAGATCATAACAGATTAGGTTGGGCCCTACATCCAATGAGAATATCCTAACAAGAGACAGAAAAGGACCCAGACACAAGGACGAAGGCTGTGTGAAAACCGAGGGGGAGACGAGTGATGCACCACAAGCCAAGTGGCGCTTGGGGCCACCAGAAGGTGGGAGAAGCCAGGAAGGATCCTCCCTGAGAGCCTGGGGACGGAGGGAGGCCCTGCTGACACCTCGATTTGGAACTTCTGGCCTTCGGAACTGTGAGACAGTAATTTTCTATTTTCACCCACCCAGTTGGTAATAATTTGTTAAGAGTAGCCACGGGAAGCTAATACATCCTGCAAAACATGCACCACTGGTTCCATTTTACTGATGGGGAAATTGAGGCACAGAGAAGGGGAAAGTCCTATGTTCAAAATAACACAGATGGTTGGAAGTGAAGGCAGGATTCAAACCCAGGTCTACCTCCAGTGCCTGGAGCCTCTACTGCTGAGTCCACCCAAAAGGAACACATCTGCGGGGGAGGGATGTGGTGAAAGATGGAAGAGAAGGCAACCGCTGGCTTCCTCTGCTCACAGGTAGCTGTGCTGTGGGGGGTCCGAGAGATAGAACCTGCTGTCTCAGGGTCCTTTCCTAGGCTGAGAGTCCCTGGTGAGGTGGGGTGAGGTCTGAAAATTGCACTGGTGTAATTATGGGAGAAAGAAACTCTGGTCACAGCTGGTTTGACCAGAACATTCTTCCTGTGTAGGACCTGCCCTGAACTTGGTGTGTGCAATAAGCTACTAAACCTGGGTGTTTACCTAGAGGCAGGGCTGAGGCAGGTGCCCAGGGCTCAGAATTCAAGGAGGCACTTGCTCACAGAGTCATGCCAGGGCCCAGCCCCACAGTGGCATGAACTTGAGCCTGAGTGCCTTCTTACATTTTGCCCGGTGCTTGCATCACCCCCGTCCTGCCCTGCCCCCAGCGGTATGTAACTTTTTAGAGAAACAGGGGGCATTCTTGGCTACTGGCAGCAAGTGGGCTTTGGAGCCAGAGACCTGGGTTTCAATTCTGGCTTTAGCTGCTAACCAGCTGGGTGACTGTGGATGGGTCTATTCTCTTATTTGAACTCAGTTTTCTCATCTGTAAAATGGGTATGATACATTAAAACCTACCTCAGGGGCTGTGGTGGGGATTAAATGAGACTCTGCCCAGGAAGTGCCTGACACTCAGTTAAGACTATTGTTACTATATTTGCAGCTTGGAAAGAGGAAGTTGGGGGGTAGCAATGGGAGTACCGGCTGCATCTGGAGGCAGATCAAAGGTGGCCAGCCAAGCTGACGAGCCGGTTGGGTGTACCTTCAGAGTGAACGATAACTGGTCATTTCTTGTTTAAGAAAAACCCAGGCTCAGACTGGAATAGCAAGGCAGCCCGCGCATGCAGCTCTTCAGGAATCTTCACAGCCCTTCACAGGAGTCACACTTCCCTGCCTCTTCCTCCTGTCTGGACTGGAGCCATGATGCTCCTGTGGGCTCCTGTGGGCACCACCTCCTGGTGGGGGGTGCTGGAGACAAGAGTCCCAGCTCCCCACAGTTTCAGCTCTGAGAACGTGAGCTGGTCACCTCCTGGGGTCCTGCTGCTTCCGTTGGAGACACAGAGGACGTTGGGCTGGGTCCCTGGCGATGAGGACAGGTTGGGTTGAGCAACCGCATCTGTTCCTTATCCAGGCGACAGATCTTTTCTGAAGTGCAGCTCTGGCTGATGCCCTGCAGCACGGCAGAGGTTCTTACTCCCACCACCCGTCAGTTCACAATTCTCCAGGTGGATGGTAGTGGGCTGCGAGGCCCCACAACGGCCGCCTGCTCTGCGAGGAAGGCAGACAGGGCCTCACATCATTGACCTGCTCTCACTTTTCAAGATCATCGATTTGCCGTCTTGACCCTTGTTCCCAGAGAGAGAGAGGAGAGACTTACATCCAAAGCAAGGAGCAGGCCCAAAGTTTCTACCTGGGTTTTTTTTTTTTTTTTTTTTTAAAGGGTGGGGCTGCTCATCAGCCTGAAGCAATCCCCTCCCAATCTTCCAGCTCAAACTACAGCCCTTGCCTGCTTGCTTGCACCTGGCTTGAACCCAGCTCCTTAATCGTCCCTCTGCTAGGGCTCCCAACACGATGACGTTCACACTTTTCCATTAGCACAATTATCACATTCTTAATCAGTGTGTCTACCATTTATGGAGCTGTTACTATGTGCCAGGCATCGTGCTCAAAGCTTTCTTATGTTATCTCATTTAGACCTGGCAGTAACTCCAAGAGAAGATGATTAGTTTTTAGACAGGATGAGCTACTTGATCTAGCTCATCCACCTGGGGAGGCAGGGTTTGAATATAAATCTGTTCAACTTCCCAATCTGGGCCCTAAACTTCCCAATAAGCCATCCTGTACTTTGGTTACCTGCAGACCTATGTCCCCTAGGGGCACAGCTGTCCAACCTCCAGGCCACAGACAGGTACCTCCTGTCAAATCAGTGGCAGCATTAATTTAGAAACAAAGTGTACAGTAAATGCAATGTGCTTGAACCATCCCCAAACCATCCTGTCACCCTGGTTTGTGGAAAAACTGTCTTCCATGAAATCAGTCCCTGGTGCCAAAAAGGCTGGGGACCGCTGCCCTGGGGTATAAACTCTGAAAGAGCAGAAAGACACAGCTATTATTTTTTCAAAAGAAATTATATAAACTTACAATTAAATAAATTCTATTAATAACAAAGGAAGTAAGTATTCAGAACTCCTCACTTAATCAATTGACTGCATTATTCTACTATCTATGCTATAGAGATTGTTTGTGTTTATTACCTCTTACGGCGAAGATACTATATGGTATTTGCTACTGCACATCTGTCTACACATCTTTTCCCAGCTCTGCATTCAGTGAACTCATATTGGTAGCTTGAAACTGGCCACAGTGAGAGTCTTTGCACCACAGCAATTGGCAAATGCTGCAAATCAGGGTTTTCCTTCTGGGAGCCAATTATCAGATATTTACCTGAGCACCAGTGGTCACAACCTTTGTGCTAGGTATTAATCATTTCCCTTGAACAGATGAAGCAGTTGAGGCTCAGAAGTGCTAAATGATGTGTCCAAGGCCAACTGCTAAGAAGTGATGGGGCTAGGGTAAGATCCAAGTTCATGCCATTTCCACTGCCAGAATACACCTTCATGTCTCCTGAAGACAGGGAAAAAAAAAAAATCCAGAAGCTCACTTTTTTCCAACATACCTGATCTCCAGCTGCTGCCTTGTCTCCAGCCATGCAGAAGACCTCTGATTCAAAGAGTGGTAGATAACTCCTTGGCCTGAGAAAGAGAGAAAGAGACAAAAAAGAAAAGGTCAGGGGCCTCCCTGGTGACTCAATGGTAAAGAATCCACCTGCCAATGCAGGAGACACGGGTCCGATCCCTTATCTAGGAAGATTCCACATGCCACTGAGCAACTAAGTCCGTGCACCACAACTACCAAGCACAGGCCCTCGAGCCCGTGAGAAACAAGGACTGAAGCCCGCGCCCCTTGAGCCTGCGCTCCGCACCGAGAGAAGCCACTGCAGTGCGAACGCTCACCACGAGAGAGCAGCCCCCTGCTCACCACTAGAGGAAAGCCCGTGTGCAGTTCTGAAGACCGTGCATGCCAAAAATAAACAAATAAATAATAATAAAGAAGCAAGGTCAGGTTTTCAACAGACTGAAATCACATTCCACTCACCTAAGCCTTCAAGAGCTGGTGCTAGGTTGGCCAATTAAAAGTCATTTTATCTCTAGAGTCCCTTTGAGGGTTATTCAAAGAAGACTTAACAATTATCTCTCACTTATCCCAAGAACAAAATAAGGTTTCCCACCTCCAATCTAGCCACTCTTTTCAAAATGGAGAAGTGCGGTGTTAAATTAATGTTATTAATTGTGGATTGCAATCACAGAACTCTGTGGACCCGGCATAGTGTGTTGCACCTTTCAGTTACACGTGTATTTTAATATAGACTCAAGGTCCCTCTTGTGAAAGAATCATGATCTCAGCACATGGTAGAAAAACCTGACACTCATTGGTTGGTAAATATCATTTGTTCTGCCCTGGAGAGACTGGATCCTTACTCCTGAGAATTATATCATTGAAGGCAAGCCCGTACTAAATGGTTGGAGAACAGTGAGAGAGGAAATACAGATGCTAAACAAATATGGAGGGCAATTCAACGAGTATTATCCGAGAGAGGAATCCTCAAACAACACTTAGAAATCATTCACATATACTTTCAAACCAGCAAAGTTAGCAAGGAGGGAAATAACTCTAGTGGAGGTCAACGCTGTGTAGGATTTGGTGAACCAGACATTTTTCATTCAGGGTAAACAGTACAACCTTCTAGAAACAAGCCAGGTAGATAATGCTTATCCTGAACTTTGTGTTCACTACAAATGTCCTCAGTTGTTTTGCAGAGGCATTTGCTACTTTGTCCATCTTGGACTTGGAAATCACAACCATTTGTAACTTAATCACAGAGGTGATATCCCATCACTTTTGCTGTATTCTGCTGATTAGAAGTCAGTCTTTAGGTTCAACCCTCAGGAAGAGGAAATTATACAAAGGTGTGAACAACAAGAGACAAGGATCATGGGGTGGGGTGAGGGGGTAAGAAGGGATCTTGGAAGTCTGTCTACCACACACTTGTACAAGCCAGAGGTGAAATCAGCTCCTCTTGAACTATGGTGGGTAGAGAATGGAGGGAGAAATCTTCCCAAGAAATATTGGGATGCTTTTACCAGAAGAAGGGGAAGTTTATATAATTTGTACAATAGTTGGCTATTTACTTAACAAGGGGCCAAGAGGCACGTGGTCCCTCCCACTACTGTCAGGGCTCAACAGTGTCATCAGAGATCCTAGGTTATTTCCACTTTTTTACTCTCCCAGTTTCAGAATATCAATACTGTCTGTCCTCATGGTTGCAAGACAACTTGCCACAGCACCAGACATCACAGTCTCATCTGACAGTGTCAGATACAGGATGAGAGAAAAAGGAAGAGAAGGAAAGAGAGAAATTATTCTTAGGTAATTCTTTTTCCTTTGGCAAAGAAAATCTTTCCAAGACCACCCTCCCACAAGACTTCCTATTACATCTGTTTGAGTAGAACTAGGTCACCTTCCCATTCTAAACCAATCGTTGGCAAAGAGAAATAATACTGTGTTTTGTTTTTCTTTTCCCTCAATTTAGGCATGACCCATTACTCGACACACAGAATCAGACACAACTGAGCACGCATGCATGCACATTACTGGACCTAGACATACTGCTGTTCTGAACACTAGGGGAATTTATCAAGAAAGAAGAAAGGAGGGGTCATTGGTGAGTGACCAAGAAGGGTGTCCATGACAGTAATGATGATTATCCTAGGCATGTTTTTCTGGCTACCTATAATCCACCAAGTTCCGGACTAAGCATTTCATATGCATTATCTCATTCAATCTTTGCAACCACTCTATGAGACAGGTTCTACCTAGTACTCATTTTTTATGGGTTGAATTATGTCCTCTCCAAATTTGTATGCTGAAGTCCTACTCCCCCCCGATGTGTATAAGAGACAGCTACTGCACATCTGTCTACACATCTTTTCCCAGCTCTGCATTCAGTGAACTCATATTGGTAGCTTGAAACTGGCCACAGTGAGAGTCTTTGCACCACAGCAATTGGCAAATGCTGCAAATCAGGGTTTTCCTTCTGGGAGCCAATTATCAGATATTTACCTGAGCACCAGTGGTCACAACCTTTGTGCTAGGTATTAATCATTTCCCTTGAACAGATGAAGCAGTTGAGGCTCAGAAGTGCTAAATGATGTGTCCAAGGCCAACTGCTAAGAAGTGATGGGGCTAGGGTAAGATCCAAGTTNTCCATACCATTTCTGTCCTTTATTGTGCCCATCTTTGCATGAAATGTTCCCTTGGTATCTCTGATTTTCCTGAAGTGATCTAAGGGCAAAGGAGAAGCCTCAGCAAGACAGTAGGAGGGGTGAAATCACATTTAGAATCAAACCCCATACCCTCCAGAAATGCTCAGAGGGCTCAAACAAACCTTATGCACACCAGGACCCAGAGATCCCACAGATACTGGGAGAGAACTGTATTTGAGTGTCTACTGTGGAGGTACAGGTCAGCAGTGGACTGCTGCAGGGTTAGGGGCTTTGGGTACAGCAGACCTGGGTATGGCATAAGCCCTCTTGGAGTAGGTCACAATTAACCCCACCATAGAGCTTCCAGAACTTACAGGACTGGGGAAACAGACTCTCGGAGGGCACAAACAGAACTTTGTGTGCACCAGGACCCAGGAGAAAGGAGCAGTGACTCCACAAGAGACTGACCCAGATTTGCCCAGGAGTGTCCAGGAGTCTCTGGCAGATTTGTGGATCGGTGGTGGCCTGCTGCAGGGTTGGGGCCACTGAGTGTAGCAATGCATGCATGGGACCTTTTGAAGGAGGTCACCGTTACCTTCATTACCTCCACCATAGTTTGGTCCCAGGTAAATAACAACAGAGAGGGAACACAGCTCCACCTATCAACAGAAAATTGGATTGAAGATTTACTGAGCATGCCCTCCGCCAGCCCCATCAGAACAAGACCCAGTTTCCCCCTCAGTCAGTCTCTCCCATCAGGAAGCTTCCATGAGCCTCTTANCTCTTATACACATCTAGATGTGTATAAGAGACAGACACAGCTCCACCTATCAACAGAAAATTGGATTGAAGATTTACTGAGCATGCCCTCCGCCAGCCCCATCAGAACAAGACCCAGTTTCCCCCTCAGTCAGTCTCTCCCATCAGGAAGCTTCCATGAGCCTCTTATCCTTCTCCATAAAAAGGCAGACAGACTGAAAACCACAGGAACAGAAAACTAACCAACTGATCACATGGACCACAGCCTTGTCTAACTCAGTGAAACTATGAGCCATGCTGTGTAGGGCCACCCAAGATGGACGGGTCATGGTGGAGATTTCTGATAAAATGTGGTCCACTGGAGAAGGGAATGGCAAACCACTTCAGTATTCTTGCCTTGAGAACCCCATGAACAATATGAAAAGGCAAAAAGATAGGACACTGAAAGATGAACTCCCCAGGTTGGTAGGTGTCCAATATGCTACTGGAGATCAGTGGAGAAATAATGCCAGAAAGAATGAAGAGATGGAGCCAAAGCAAAAACAACACCCAGTTGTGGATGTGACTTGTGATGGAAGTAAAGTCAAATCTGTAAAGAGCAATATTGCATAGGAACCTGGCATGTTAGGTCCATGCTGCTGCTGCTACTGCTGCTAAGTCACTTCAGTCGTGTCCGACTCTTAACGACCCCATGGACTGCAGCCTACTAGGCTCCTCTGTCCATGGGATTCTCCAGGCAAGAGTACTGGAGTGGGGTGCCATTGCCTTCTCTGTTAGGTCCATGAATCAAGGCAAATTGGAAGAGGTCACACAGGAGATGGCAAGAGTGAACATTGACATTTTAGGAATCAGCAAACTTAAATGGACTGGGATGGGTGAATTTAACTCAGATGACCATTATATCTACTACTGTGAGAAATGGAGTAGCCATCATAGTCAACAAAAGAGTCTGAAATGCAGTACTTGGATGCAATCTCAAAAATGNCCCCTCCCTCCAGCCCTTGGCTACCACTACTCTGCTTTCTATCTCTATGGATTTACCGATTCTGGGCATTTCAGATGGATGGAATCCTACAACATGCAGCCTCTAGTGACTGGCTCCTTTCATTTAGCATCATGCCTTCAAAGTTCTTCCATGTTGTAGCATGTATCAGTGCTTCATTCCTGTTTATGTCTGAACAGTATTTCGTTGTCTGGATGGACCACATTTTGTTTATCTGCCTATCAATGGCTAACTGGGTATTTTCACCTTTCAGGTGTGGTGAACAATCTCAAGGCTCACTTTTTAAGGGGAGGTAACCCCATGCTGGTGTTCAGGGACACAGAGCCCCAGTGGACCCACTGTGTGCAGCAGTACAGTGCCTAGGGCCCACGAAACTGTCTTCATTCCTTTGAACATCAGAAGCAAAAAATCCTGACTTTCAAAGTTGAAGAAAATGTTTTACTTTTGAATTTGTCCTGGATTATATTTGTCTTTATACCAAAGCAGCCATAAAATATAATTATGGAGGAAGGAACCCACAAAGGCAAAAGTGACTAAGACACTCAAAAGTGGCCCTGCAGGGACACAGAACAATTAAGGACCTGAAGTTAGAGAAACCAGGTCTCTAACCTGGTTAGAGGGGGACCCCTTGTTCTCCTCCAACTCACCAGCCTTGTGGGTGTGTGCTCAGGGGCCAGGTTCTTTGTCCTGTCCAAATGTGGCATTCCTCACTGCCAAGACAGGGCCTGGCATCCAGTAGGTACTCACTAAATACTTTTTGAAAAGATTCATTAACCTGAGTCACCGAGTTCTCTGCGCCTTGATTCCCTCATCTGAGACATGAAAAAAGTAATCTGGATTTCTGAGGGTGGCTGAGAGGGTGAGAAAGCTGTGCCCGGTGCCAGGAAGGGAGAAGGCCTTAAAGAATCCACTTCCTTCCCTTTGCTTTTTTTTTGGCAGGGTGGGGGCAGGGTGAAGTTGATAGCCGACTTACGAGAAGCAAGTCTCCATCAAACCTGAGGTGCATTTGCTCTTGTCTCTCTGAGCAAATATATCAGGTATTTCGACATCTTGGCTGAAGATCCCAGGGTCTTGCGAGCAGGGGTGATTAGCAGGCAAAACCACAAAGAAAACGTCGAGGAAAATGATGCCAGAGAAAAACAAGTACTGACAGGGAAGGGCCAGTGAGGGAGTGAGTGTGTGTGTATGTGAGTGTCTGTAAATGCATTGTGTGTCTGTGTGAGAACTGTGTGCTTGTGAGCACACGTGTGCATGTGTACGCGAGCACATGTGTCTACACACATGGTGGGAAGAGGCGGTGGCAGGGAAGGGGAAGGAGGGAGAGAATAGCCCTGTGATCACAGACACAGGAATTCTGCTTTGACTTTAGGTTGAGGCTGCACATTCCTGGGGCAGGCCTCCAGTGGGGTCTGAGAGCGGGAAATGACCATATCTGGTGTTTTGTCTTGATGAGAGGAAATTCTTTGCCCAGGGCAACAGCCCCCCTAGGGTGTGCCCTCCTCTGTGGGTGACTGGGAAGTCAGAGACCCAGAGCCCAGGATCCTCTTCAAACCCAATTTGCATGAGAAATCAATGTGGTTTTATTTTATTATTTTGTTGTTGTTCTTTTACTTCAGGCCCTGAGATGCCAAGACCCTCAAGCAAATAATAATGATGCTTTTCAGACCAGGACTTCACACTGCTTAGCTGTGATTAGTTTTCTTTTTAAACACAAGAAAACTGGGGTGATTTGAAGGAATCCACTGACAAGTCAAAGGGAGGCTCAAGGAAGACTTGGCCCCATGCTGGGCCCCACTTTTACCTGGGGGCAAGGAGGTCCTGCTGGTTTCTGGACAGAAGTAAATTGAGTCTCTTATTGATGTCTCCAGGGCAAAGCCCTGTAGGCCAAGGAGGCAAGCTGCAAGATCAATTCTGGAAGGCCTTTTTATGGTCAGCTTTGTCCAGAGACATCCGTGTGTCATGGAGTAACAGGCAGCTTACTGGTTGGAATAAGGTTTGAGTCCTGTGACAGGAACCTCAGTTTTCTCATCTGTGAAATGGGGATAGTGTCCTTTGGCACAGGGTTCATTAAGGACTAATTAGATGTGGGAGAGTGTAGCGCAGTATATGGTGCAGACCCAAGCACTGGTAATCATGTCATAATACCACCATCGTCATCATCATCTCCCTGGGAAAAGACTACTTCCCTAGCAGTGGAGATCCCAAGAATCTCAAAGATCTGAGGGGGCTAAGAAAACTCATCCCACACTCCTGGACCCTTCAGGCCACTGCTGCTAAGGGAGGAGGGCAATTCCATAGAAACAGTGACAAGATTTCCTGGTAAGAGTTCACTGTCTCCTAGGTTCCTGGGGAGCCTTGGAGATGTGGGCTGAAGAGATTCTGAGAAGCCCTGTATCAAGAATGTCTGACTTCAATATAGAACTTGTAAAAAAATTAATTACTGGGTTGGTTGTTTTTTTCTTTTTTGCCACACCACATGGCTTGTGAGATCTTAGTTTCTCAGCCAGGGATCAAAGCTGGGCCCTCAGCAGTGAAAGCTCAGAGTCCTAACCACTGGACCGCCAGGGAATTTCCAAGATGGAACTTTCAAAAATTTACTCTCTAAAGGATCTGGACTAAGACTGTGTGTCTGCAGACCCTGAAACTGATGATCGGCTTGATGGGAGCAGGTATCCTGGAAAGGAACTGAGTTTGGAGGGAAACCCAGAGTTCTATAGACCTGCGTTCCAATCCACCCTCTGCTGAATCTCAGCTGTGTGGGCCTGAATGAATAAACAATGCTGCAGTAATACACTCTCTTGGGATGACAAATATCAGGCTGCAGGACTCACAGTAAGAGGCCACAAATGGCAGCTCTGTTGGTTGGATCAACGCAATCAGTAAATGGACTGGTTTGAGACGATTGAAATGATAATGGTGAGTTGCTTACAGATGCTTACAAAGAACCACCTGTGTGCCAGATCCTGGGAAATGGGACTGGGCCACTGTCTAGGAAAGGATCCAGGAATGGTGGTAACGAATGTAGTCTGTTCACCATGTCCAAGCCGAGGCTGACATAACCCTCTCTGGTGCTTCCTGGTAAGATGGGCCTCTGGGGAGAGTAGACCCAACCCCAGAGTCTTGGAACTGCTGTGGTGGTCCCTGGAGACACGGGGTGACAGGGGACAGCTTTCTGATTCCAGACAAACAAACAAGAATAGAAGAAAAACCTTGCCGAGTTGTCAAGTTGGGAGGGCGTCCCTGACAGTTGAACCTGGTCTTGGAAGACTGAGGTGCAGCCTGGTTCCTCGGGAGCCTCTCTGAGGTAAGATGACTCGCCCAGCATCATGCCAGATTGGCACAAGGGCCTCTGGGCCACCACCTACAAGTTAAGAAGTCCCCAGGGGCTGTTTCCTGACAGAAATGGGCCTCCCTGCTCTTATGTTCAACCTGCAGCTGCAGAGGCCCGCAGGATTGCTTGAGGAAGGTTTCTGAGGAAAAAGAAGGGGGAAAGGAAGGGGCTGGTCATCTGGCTTTGGGTCTCTGGGCCCACTAAAGGTTCTCATGGGTTTCTCTCTGGTCAGGGATCAGGAAGCAGCCTGGTCCTACAGCTCCCTAAGTGTGGTCCTGGCAGAGAGGAGATGAGTGGGGATGAAGTCAGGACAGTGGAGGACAGAGGGGGGGGGCCTCCCCCGCCTCTCCCAGTAAGGATGCATCTTCCAACAGGAAGCTGCCCAGAACTCAGTATCTGGCTGGAGCCGTGGTCTAACAGCTGTGTGGGCATTATAAATCTCTCTCTTGGAGATGAGGCTCCGAGGCTCTCGATGGATCCTGCTAATGGTAAATCTGTCAGTGCCCACAGCGCGAGACCTGGACTCAGAGCATCAAGGTGAGACTGTCTGCTTCCCTCAAGCCTGTTCATTGCACCTGCTGTCTATTTCTCTCCAAACATGGAGGGCTGTCATCTTCTTCATTGAAAGCATCAAGGGAGTTTTAACTGCAAGGTAGACTGTGCTTCAGGTCTAAATGAAATGCCTCTGAAGCCAAAGTTTCACCTAAAAACTTTCTGCCAGAAGGGACTCTTCTTCTGCAAGACCTTGGGTGATCTGGATGAGTTTAGGACAGACAGTGTCCCTTGGGTATTGTGGAGGTTTGTGTGGTTTTTATTGTTTGCTTTTTTGGTGCAGCCTAGCTTTAAATCTTCACTTTCAAAAAAAATAAAGTGGTCATTAGCCTTATTTTGCTTTATAGGATGGGAAATAAAAAGTTCAGATCCCTGATTTATTACCTCATGGATGTATGTCTTTGAACAATCCCTTCATCTCTCAGATTGCTCATTGTAGAAAGACGATGATAAAGTCTTATCAGTTAGGTATAAGGATGAAATGAGATACTCCATCAATCAGAGATTTAATTGGAAACAACCAGTGTTACTGCTGATAAATCAACTCCTCGAGAAACAAAAAGCTCTGATTTGTAGCACTTGCCAATTTCCATAGTGTAAACACTCCCGTCACTGACACTTGCAAGCTACAAACATGACATTGCTGAATAAAAAGCTGGGAAGAGGAATGAACCATCGGTACTTCTGCACTGAGCGGAGGCGCCTTAGTATCCCCGAAGACAACAGACACAAACTCTAATTGTATCATGAAATAAATGAGTCCCGAGGATAGGGGGTAGCTTGCAGAATTTCCAGTTGGTGAATTAAGCCTGGAGTTTGTGCAGGCAGAAGTTACATCCTAAATTACCCACAAAGCCATCCAATAATGATGTTGCTACTGCCCCCTCTGGCACAGATACAGTAACATGCCCCATCGTCACTAACAATTCTGGACACTGGCCAATGGCACGAAAACTGCAGCCACTGATAGCCCTGAAAATACCATGGTGTTGTGCTGTGCTGTGCTTGGTCACTCAGTCATGTCCAACTCTTGCGACCCCACAAACTGCAGCCTGCCAGGCTCCTCTGTTAATGGGATTCTCCCAGCAAGAATACTGGAGCGGGTTGCCATGCCCTCCTCCAGGGTATCCTCCCAACCCAGGGATTAAACCCAGGTCTCCCACATTGCAGGCAGATTCTTTACCATCTGAGGCAACAGGGAAACCCTGAAATACCATAGAGCTGGTCCTAATGTCATCCTTGCCAGCATGGAGAAGGCCCTAGGAGAGGTGTGGCCCCTGCTTCCTCCCACCATTAGCTTCCATTTAATGCAGGAAGGTGCATCTGATTGGGAGAGTCAAGTCGTACATCTCTGCCTAGCTGCAAGGGAAGCTGGGGAAATGAGTTTATTAGTTTCCTGTGGCTGCTCTAACAAATAATCAGCAATCAGGTGGTTTGAAACCACAGAAGTTGTCCTCTCACAGTTCTATGGACCTGAAGTCCAAATTCTAGGTGTTTACATAGCTTCCCTGCCTCTGGAGTTTCTAGGGGAGAATTCTTCCCTGCCTCTTCTGACTTCTGGTGGCTGTTACCATTTCTTGTGGCTACATCACTCCAGTCTCTGCTTCTGTCTTCACATGGCCTTTCCCACTTTTCTGTGTCTCCCTTATGTGTGTCTCTTTATAAGGATATCTGCCATTGGATTTAGAGCCAATTTGGATAATCTGGGAAGACGTCATCTCAAGATCCTTAAGTGTTTCTGAAAAGACCCTTTTATCAAATCAGATCAGATTCACAGATTCTGGTGGACATATCTCTGGGTATCACTATTCAACCCACTGCAGTGAGCATCTGTGTTTTCATGTTCTCTGGCAAACAGTGAGCCCTACCTCATTAGATGGGAGATTCTTTAATTATAAGATGGGGGTTCACAGGCTGGGCAGTTAGAAAAATATCCAATGTCTTCTAGAACAGAACAGGGGTCACAGAATTTTTTTTCAGTAAAGAGTCAGAGGGTATATATTTTCAGCCTTGAGAGTCATATGGTTAACTACTCAACTCTGCCCTTGTGCATGGAAACAGCCACAGACATTCTGTAAACAAATGGGGGTGGCTCTGTTACAATAAAACTTTATTTATAAAAACAAGAGTCTGTTTAGATTTGGCCCAAGGGCTATAGATTGCTGACCCCTGTTCTAGAACATGGAGTGCTTATTAGGAGGTATTGACTGAGTCTTTAATCCTCAGCATGTTTGAAATGTATTGAACATGGAGGACAGAGCCAGGACATAAATTAATAAACAACTAAAATGTATCACTAATGCTCTGTGACCCACACTTTTGAATATGCAAGGGTGAAGAGCTGTAGTATCTAACTGAAAAAAAAAACTTCCAGTTTTACCTGTTTTAGAGCATAGTACTAAATATGGGCCACATTTTGATTCTGGTGTCATACCTAGTGACAGCATCCCTGACCCAACCAGAGACCAAGGAGGAGTGTGGAGGATTTACACAAATGAACCCCATCAGAGGAGCACTGGGGGCAGGAGTCCAGCACTTCCTGCTGGCAACAGAGAAGAGCTGCAAATGCCTCTACGAAGGGTGAATCACATGAAATCCAGATTTCTACCTCTAAGATGGTAAAAACAGCACAGAAAACAGTGTCTGAAGGGCAAAAGGGCAAGATTGGTGCTTATAGTAAAAAAACAAAACAAAACAGTTTGGCTTTGAAGGCCAACAGACTCAGGTCCTTATCTCAGTTCTTCAGTCACCCAGTACAGCCCCTCAGTAGGTCTCTTTACCTCTCCAAGCCTCGATTTCCTCATCTGTAAGATGGGAAGAGTTAGATCCATCCCACCCAATGGTTAAAAGGATTGAAGGGGACAATTTTCATAAAATATTGTAGCACCCAATGAACGCTCAGTAACTAACACTTGGCAAATTCCTGACAAGTCTGGAAATTAGAAGTGGATTTTTGAAGTCTGCACACCAGAACATATATGGAGAAGAAAGCATACTCCTTCAAAGGAGGCCCCCGGGAAGCCCGACCCTTGGCCAGCCGGCCCGCCCACGGAACAGCAGCCCTGGCAGGGTACTTCTGGAACTGGCTGCTGATGAGCCTTTGGCACCTCAACAATTTGTCCTGACTTTCCTCAGCGGCCAGCAGGTCTTCAGTCTTGGAGAGTGGACTGCTTTCTGGATGGAACCCAAGGTTAAATAGAGCCAGGTCTGATGAACAAGGTAGGAGATGAAGCTGGCTGGGATCACTTTGGATGAGAAAATATCTTGATTGCAAAATAATAAGCAGGGGTGACTTGGAGCCTTTCTCTGAAGGAAATCCCCAGAGAGGAGTTCCAAAAGAGCTTTAAGCATTGGGAGCTTTCCTGGAATAAATGAGTAAGTCCCTGGAGGGGTGGCTATGGCAGGGGAAACACTTGTTTGGAAGGGCAAGTACTGGGGTATTGGGGGGGAGGGGTGTCTCTGTATGTTACAGTTGTATCTTGTAAGATTCATTCATTCAACATTTGATAAGCAATGGCACCCCACTCCAGTACTCTTGCCTGGAAAATCCCATGGACGGAGGAGCCTGGTGGGCTGCAGTCCATGGGGTCGCTGAGGGTCGGACACGACTGAGCGACTTCACTTTCACTTTTCACTTTCATGCATTGGAGAAGGAAATGGCAATCCACTCCAGTGTTCTTGCCTGGAGAAACCCAGGGCTGGGGGAGCCTGGTGGGCTGCCATCTATGGGGTCGCGCAGAGTCAGACACGACTGAAGCGACTTAGCAGCAGGGGCTCCCCTGGTGGCTCAGACGGTAAAGAATCTGCCTGCAGTGTAGGAGACCCTGGTTTGATCCCTGGATCAGCAAGATCCTCTGGAGAAGGGAATGGCAACCCACTCCAGTATTCTTGCCTGGAAAATCCCATGGACAGAGGAGCCTGATGGGCTATCACAGGATGCGACTGAGTCACTAACACACTCTAAGGCTAAAGCCCTGTCCTAGGCACTGGGTGTGGTGATGATATGCTTTCCTCCTTACCCTCAGATTACAGCCACAAACAGTCATCATTACAACTTTTGCGCTGTGATTAGTTGCTCAGTCATGTCTGACTGTTTGTGACTCCATGGACTGTAGCCTGCCAGGCTTCTCTGTCCGTGATCATTCTCCAGGCAATGTCACTGGGATCTTTGCGAACAGTCCCTCTGGAGTTGTGCAGTGCACAACCTGTAGAAAGGTACATGGCAGCCTTGCTTGAATGGGAGAAAAAAAAAAGGGTGTGAGTTATATGTGTAAGCTCAGGGAGACACTTGGTCTGGATTACTGAGGAGGTGAAGGCGTTTTCAAGGGAAAAGGGGTGGGGAAAGGGAAAATCAGACTCAGGGACATTATGTACCAAAGCTCCAGGGGGAGGACAAGGTGGCTTCTGAGAACGCTGAGACATCTGGTGGATTTGGGGAGGAGGCCGGCCAGCAGGCTAGGGGCAAGGAGGTTGAGGGGACTGACTTCCTGCACATGAGTCAAGATCCCCCAGGAGCTTCTGGGGGAGTCAGAGAGGCCCTTGAATGTCAGACATTCCATTCCTCTGAGTTGGCCTCTGCTGGAGGGAAAGATGCAAGGAAGCACACTGGCCTTCCTAAGCGTGGCACAGCTCAGGTCTGGATACCAGCTCTGAAGCCTATAGGCTGTGTGTTCTCCAGTCAGTCACTTAACCTCTCTGAGCAGGCGTTTCCTAATCTGCAAAATGGAGGTCACAGTAATGCTGGGGGTTGGGAAATTTGGCAAGATTAGAAGTCAGAGATGCAACAGGTGCTGTAAACGTTCTTTTCTTTCCTTTCCAAGTTATGGTCTCAGTCAACCTTTGTTTAGGGATGGAAACCGATACTTAGGGTGCTGACAGCACCAGCCCTCTGTAGGCTGAGCAGGTAGGAGATAATTCTCTTTCAGAAAGTCTCCCTAGATAGTTGGCCCAAGTCTCCACATTTCCTTCATTAACAGGAGCATTAGAGAGCACTTTCTCTGTATTAGGTAGGGCCTTGCTCCTCTGTTTTTTTTTTGTTTTGTTTTGTTTTTAATGCAAATCTGCTCCTTTGAGTCCCCAGTACCTGAGGGTAAGTGACTTTTATCAGTGTTCCATTGACCCTAGAGTAGAAGGGTGGGACCCAGAGAAATGGGGATTGCACATCTGAAATGGAGAAGGTAGGGGTTGCTTCCTCCATCCTCACCCCAGAGATAGCAAGGAAGCTCCTGGGATTGGAATATGGAAGAAAGAGGAGAAAGATCTCTGAGGGCATATTAGATGCCTCCTCTATCCCCTCCCTCTCTCTGCATGGTACTGTGTGGGGTGACTTGTGTGGAGTCAAACAGACACTCTGCATACCCTGGGTGAGCTCTGTGTGCAGGGCTGGGATTGTAAACACCAAAGAGCCCTCAGGGACTTACTGTCTGGATGGGAAAACATCATCAACAGATAAGTAAGGCATGGAGGCCAAGGTGATGTTGCAACGGTAACTGCGATGGCTAGGGCTTCCCAGGTGCTGCTGCTGCTGTTGCTAAGCCGCTTCAGACATGTCCAACTCTGTGCGACCCCACAGACGACAGCCCACCAGGCTCCCCGGTCCCTGGGATTCTCCAGGCAAGAACACTGGAGTGGGTTGCCACTGCCTTCTCCATGGGCTTCCCAGGTGACTCAGTGGTAAAGAATTTGCCTGCCAATGTAGGAAACATGGGTTTGATCCCCGGGTTGAGAAGATTCTTTAGAGGAGGAAATGGTAACCAACTCCAGTATTCTTGCCTGGGAAATCCCATGGACAGAGGAGCTTGGCAGACTACAGTTGCAGAGTGGGACACAACTTATCGACTAAACAACAATAAATTGTGATGGCTACCTGTTACTGAGCATTTACTGAGCCTGGCCCTGTGCTAAGAACCTTGCTGCTTATTATCTCTACCTTGAGGTGGCTATTAGTAACCACTTTTTGCAGATGAGGAAACTGAGTCTCCCAAGGTCAAAAAGCTGGCAGGTGGCAAAGACCAAAAAAACCTAAGTTCTCCACTGCTGTGTTATTTGGCCTAAACTGGAAAACCAGCCCACCTGTGTGAGTTCAGGTAGGGATTTCCCTCTGTTACCTTTCACTGCTTTTCATTGTAACATTTTGGAAACAGAACCCTATTTTGTTTCGAGAGCTTTTATTGTCTCATTCTGAAGACTGCATCAGAAACCCTCAGGGGTCCCCTCTTAACCACAGGATTCTTCCCAAGACACCCTCCCCACTGCACTGTCTCCCCTTCTTTGTGCGTGTGGGTCTACCATGGGGAAGAAAGAATTTGAAATCAGAAATACAGTATGTAGGAAATAAAGCCTCCTGTTAGGTGCAAAACGTAGAAACATGCAAATTTCTGCAGTTAAAAAAAAAAA
>SJYV01020146.1:184702-210078 GCA_006410875.1 Neotragus pygmaeus
TGTGAAAAGTTGACTCATTGGAAAAGACTCTGATGCTGGGACGGATTGGGGTTAGGAGGAGAAGGGGACGACAGAGGATGAGATGGCTGGATGGTATCACTGACTCGATGGACATGAATTTGGGTGAACTCCGGGAGTTTGTGATGGACAAGGTTGCAAAAGTTTGGATATTACCGAGCGACTGAACTGAACTGATGAAGAGCAATTAAACACCACTGAATTAGTTTTTAATCACTGGGCCAAAGAATTGCCAGTGTAAAAATGTTTCATTGAATATTTCAAAATAAGATAAAGCGTATGTTTTTAGTCATCTTTTTAGATGTTCTGAGAACCGTCTTTCTAACTTTGTATATTTCCAAAGCAAAGATAGAAATACACTACCACATGTGAAAGTATTACACAGATTCAGGCTTTCAGATTCTTAATAAATTTCCAGTGGATCTGAAAGGAAAGGCATGAAGCTTCTCCACTTTGCTTCATGGTTGGTTACCTCAGTGATTTTTTTTGCTTGTTTATTCATTTATTATTCATTTTCATTCTTGTTCCTAAACATATTATATTGCAAAGTGACATGAGAAAGAAGGAGCAAAGAATAAAACACATACAAGCCAAAGAAAAGACAAAGATTAAAGAGCAAGGAACAAAGCAAGTATAGACAGGGAACAGAAGAGCATATACAATGAAATACAGATAAGAGGAACAAAATAAACTACCATCTTTTGAAGTCCTAAAGGTATGTATAGCAAGAAGTTGCTAAGAAATGGTAGTTTGAGATAGTTCATTTGGCTTTGTTCATGTAGGAATAGGGACTTTTTTTCTGATTAGTATATCAGGGCCATCTTGACATTAATTTAGAGAAACTCTTGGTAATGGCATATGTAGAAGCTTAGAAAGAAGAATGCAAAGAAAACCTTCCAATATTTTATCTTTCTGGAATGTCTTCATGGGATGGCAAAAATATTAGGAGTGCTTTCTTTGGGAACACAAGATGTCCCGTGATAAAATATTGAGTGGTAAAAAGTCTTTGCAAGCACTCTTAAATTCAGTGACTTCTGTGTAGAAATATACTTTGAGTCATATGAAAAGAAACTTACTTGCTTTCTGGAATCTGTTGATACCTTTGAAGTGACTTTGTGATTTTTTTTTTTGTCCAAGACCCATTTTCATCAACTTTCTAGAGTTTTGGAAAAAAGAGAAGCTGTTGCTCAAATTAAGGGAGTAAAATATTTGAGAGAGAAAAAAAGAAATTAATTGTTTTTGATCTATACACTTGGCTGGTTGCTAATAGTAGGCAGAATTTTTTAAAAATGTATTATATTAACTATTATTAGTTTGGGATTCATTGATAATATAAAATGAAAAAACAGGATGTGTATGTGATTGTGTGTATGTGTGAGTTTATATTTGATGAGTTAAATGCTATTTAATACTATCAGATAGATATGTATATGATAAATTATCCTTTTAATTATTATTAAAATGACTATTTTCATAAGGAGTCACTCCTTAAAATTTAGCACACATATTTTCAAATATGATATAATTGAACTTTAAATTTTAGATAGAAGTATCAGATACTACAACCTATGATCAAGTCTTATCTCTTTGTGTTTAAAATGCTCTTCTTAAAGGGACTGTAACAATTAAGAATGTGTGGGATTCAGGACAAGTGTATTTGCATGAACTGGTATAGAAAATAGCTTCCTTTAATTATTTAAAGGACAAGACTAAGAATGGCCTAAATCTTTAGTTTATCTAATAACTTTGGTAGATCATTAGAATACCATTTTGATTTCTTTTTTGAAGAACTTTTGTATCTACTGGTCAAAACTTGGCTCCTTTAGTTGCTGATAATATAAACTTCGTCGATTTATATGTCCTCCATGTCTGTATTAACTCGGTTGTAAAATAAAAATGAAAATAGTACCTACCTGGTAAGATTACAGTGATTAATGAGAATGCCTGAAAGAGTAACAAATGACTAAATATTAGTTACTCTTAATTGGTTTTTAGCTTAAAAGAAAGATGAATTCATATCATGGCTTTTGTACTTGCTTGGGAAACATGCTGTGAGAAAGTGTGTATCCTCCTATGGAGTCTGGTGTAACAGCTTTAGAGGAAACACCTTTGGTGCCTGCCTGATATACCTTGTAAGACTGAAGAGTAATTAGCTTGTTTTTCAGATCAAGAGTTTTCTAAGACTCTTGACCATTTTCCTGTTCTAAATTTTCATGCTTCCTATGAATGTAACCATACCTGTACCAAGGGGAATGATTTTTCTTTATATATCACAGACTAGTAAGAAACTGTTGACCCTGTTTATCAGTATCATCCCTAAATTCTTTCCTCTGTCCTACTGAACTTCATCCTGGATGCAGCTGGCACTTTCCATGTAATATATTCTTCTGTTTCTTATTTTATGGCCTGATGCTTACATGGGAATTTGGTTCATATGCTTTTTGTGTATGTAAAATTCACTGGAACTTTAATTAAACATATAAAACAACTAAACTTCTAAAATTTTATAAAAAATTATATAGAAAATAATTATATACAAATTATATAAAATTTATATAAACTGGTGTGTCTTAAACTCTGCAGTAGGGATTATATCATAGGCAGAGATAAGAAAGGATTTCATTGAGAGTCTGTTTCACATAATGACATAACACTATCTTAGTGGTAGGAAGAACAGCAGAGTGAGGAAATGTATTCAGTTTCAACTTCTATATAAGCATCATTATGTTAGCTAATATGCAAAACTGACAGTGAAATTGCTTTGAATCCTTATTTTTTTGTTTGATTATTTACTTTCACATAGGCAATGAGAAACCTATATTTAGTATTAACTATTAAAATATTGACTCAATAAATGAAAATCTTAAATTATTTATTAAGAGAAAGTTGAGTCAATAAATAAATAATCTTTTAATACCACTTTGCAATTACAAAGAATATTTTTTGCCATTTGCAAAGTACCATGATTAGGATTTCTTTACATACATCTACTTGCACATATATAAGAAATGCAATTACTTTGTTTATACTCATAAGGATGCGATACACTGGACAGAATTTACTTTTTAATTTCAAAGGGAAAGGTTATTTCAAAGCAGTTTCTAGACATCAGCCCTAGGTACATTTTTATTCGGTTCTTTTTCTAGAAGGACAAATAACTTCAAAGGAGGTCCTTTAGAAATATGTTTTATAATCAATTATAAAAACACTGAATGTTTCCTTGAGACAACCTTTGAAAGGTACTTCATAAATCACATGACCTTTATTTGCATATCCCATTTAACATTCTGAGAAACTGCAGTGATACTGAGAAGACTGTGGTAAAAACAACAATGGGGAAAGTGTAATGAATGATAGAGGGAAATTAGTGTACAGCATTTATACTCTTTCAGATATATGAGAAAAAAACAGAATATGCAAATACTATCCAATAATACTGAGTAGTAGTGAATAGTTTTAATGATTTTTATGGGTGACATAATTAAATTTTCTGTTTTTGGTTTAAGAAAACCATTCTCTCTCTCTCTCTCTTTTTACACACACACACACACACACACACACACACACACAAGTGTTCTGGTTTTGGTTTAAGAAAACCATTCTCTCTCTCTCTCTTCACACACACACACACACACACACACACACACACACACACACCTGCACGCGCACACACACACACACACACACACACACACACCCTGCCTCAAAATACTTTTCAGTTGCTTCTCTTGTTCAACGTAGCGGGTTTCTCTTCTTGGTCTGTCTAACTCTGTTATTTTCCTTGACCTGTTTTTGACCTCAGCTCTAAATTGGATGAAGCCCCTTTTAGGAGTAAAATTCCTTGATCCTGTGGTTCTATTTCTGTCCTGCACAAATCAGCTGTATTTATATATTCGCAGCCCATGAAGGGAGAGGTAATTTTAGATTCCATTTTTATTTTTTCCTGGTCTATTAATTTTTCAAGCACATATAGCATGATCAAAAAGTCAGAGTTTACACAGTGAAAGAATAAATGGATTTTATTCACTCATTCATTCCCAAGTGATGCTTATGACATGCAAAGCACTGCACGGGATATTAGAGACCCAAAAAGACTTGCTTTCAATTCACCCAACCAGAGAGCTCTCAGTGAAGCAGGAGGAGACAGACACATAAATAAGTGTAAATGCAGTAATACTGTAAGGGGCTGAAAGATGAGTGGACTTTTGTCATGTGCGAGAAAGCCATTCCAGGCACAACAACATATGTGAGCAGTAAACTTAGGTGTGAAGCTGCTGAATGTACTTGGGAAACTACAATAATTCAGTTCAAGTGGAATGTACAGAGTACCTCCCACGTGGAGGAATTTGGATTTGATCATCTAAAATAGAAGTCTCTGATGTGGGGGAGTTGGAGAAGAAAATGGCAACCCACTCCAATATTCTTGCTCAGAGAATGGGGTCACAAAGAGTTGGACACAACTGAGTTGCTAACACACACATGTGTGGGAATAATTGCTTAATATATTCTATCATAATTTGTACTATATTAGTGTTATATAATATCTTATCACCCTTTAATTTTTATTTTAAAGTATGCTTCATTAGATATATGTCTGACTTCAGTTCAGTTCAGTTGCTCAGTTTTGTCTGACTCTTTGCGACCCCATGAGCCACAGTATGCCAGGCCTCCCTGTCCATCACCAACTCCCGGAGTTCACTGAAACCCATGTCCATTGAGTTGGTGATGCCATCCAAACATCTTATCCTCTGTCGTCTCCTTCTCCTCCTGCCCTCAATCTTTCCCAGCATCAGGGTCTTTTCAAAATGAGTCAGCTCTTCGCATCAGGTGGCCAAAGTATTGGAGTTTCAGCTTCAACATCAGTCCTTCCAATGAACACCCAGGACTGATCTCCTTTAGATTGGACTGGTTGGACTCCTTGCAGTCCATGGGACTCTCAAGAGTCTTCTCCAACACCACAGTTCAAAAGCATCAATTCTTCGGTGCTCAGCTTTCTTCACAGTCCAAATGTCACATCCATACNACGTTCGCAATTTGACCTCTGGTTCTTCTACCTTTTCTAAAGCTGGCTTGCACATCTGGAAGTTCTCAATTTACATATTGCTGAAGCATAACCAAAGGATTTTGAGCATATCCTTGTTAACATATGAAATGAGCACAATTACATGGTAGTTTGAACATTCTTTGGCATTGCCCTTCTTTGGGACTGAAATGAAAACTGACCTTTTCCAGTCCTGCAGCCACTGCTGAGTTTTCCAGATTTGCTGACATATTGAGTGCAGCACTTTAACAGTATCATCTTTTAGAATTTGAAATAGCTCAGCTAGAATTCTGTCACCTCCTCTAACTTTGGTCATGGTGATGCTACCTAAGGCACATTTGACTTCATACTCCAGTATGTCTGGCTCGAGGTGAGTGACCACATCATCGTGGTTATCTGGATTATTAAGACCTTTCTCATATGATTCTTCTGTGTATTCTTGCTACCTCTTCTTAATGTGCTCATCCTTGCATGAAATGTTCTGTTGATATCTCCAATTTGTTTGAAGAGATCTCTAGTCTTTCCCATTCTATTGTTTTCCTCTCTGTCTTTGCATTGCTCATCGAAGAAGTCCTTCTTATCTCTTTTTTCTATTCTCTGGAATTCTTCATTCAGTTGAGTATATCTTTCCCTTTCTCCTTTACCTTTTGCTTCTTTTCTTCCCTCAGCTATTTGTAAAGCCTCATAGACAACCACTTTGCCTTCCTGATCTCTTTTTCTTGGGAATGGTTTTAGTTACTGCCTCCTGTACAATGTTGTGAACCTCTGTCTGTAGTTCTTCAGGCAATCTGTCTACCAGATCCAATCCCTTGAATCTGTTCATCACCTCTACTGTATAATCAAAAGGGATTTGATTTAGGTCATACTTGAATGACCTGGTGGTTTTCCCTACTATCTTCAATTTATACCTGAATTTTGTAATATAATATATATATAATCTGAGCCACAATCAGCTCACAGTCTTGTTTTTGCTGACTGTATAGAGCTTTTTCATCTTCGACTGCAAAGAACATAAATCTGATTTCAGAACTGACCATCTGGTAATGGCCATGTGCAGAGTTATCTCTTGGGTTGTTGGAAAGTGGTGTTTGCTATGACCAGTGTGTTTCTCTTAACAAACCTCTGTTAGCCTTTGCCCTGCTTCATTTTGTACTCCAAGGCCAAACTTGCCTGTTATTCTAGGCATCTCAACTTCCTACTTTTGCATTCCAATCCTCTGTGATGAAAAGAACATCTTTTTTATTTTTTGGTGTTATTGGTCTTCATAGAACTGATCAACTTCAGGTACTTTGGCATCAGTGGTTGGGGCATAGACTTGGATTACTGTGATGTTGAATGGTTTGCCTTGGAAATCAACTGAGATCATTTTTTCATTCATGAGATTGCACCCAAATACTGCATTTTGGATTCTTTTCCTGAGGGCTGCTGCTGCTGCTGCTGCTAAATCGCTTCAGTCATGTCCGACTCTGTGCGACCCCACAGACGGCAGCCCACTGGGCTCCACCAACCTTGGGATTCTCCAGGCAAGAACACTGGAGTGGGTTGCCATTTCCTTCTCCTAGTAGTAGATATAATGGTTATCTGAAATTCACTCCACAGATATCACGATATAACAGAAAGGCTTTTGGCATTCCACAGACTTGAAAAGGAAAGTGAAAAGGAAACGTTCCAAGCATAGGGATTGCTATTCCTCTGGGAAAGGCACAGCACAGGCTGACTGCCCAGTTCCTCATTGGGTGCTCTCTTGTACATTCTAGGTGAGTAAGCAGGGACCCTTGGTGTGCTCCATCCCCAAAGACAGCTGAGCAAACAGCTTGCTCTTTTGCAGTTGGCGGTGCCCCTGCTCACATCCAAAGGCAGGGTTATCTCCCCTCTGCTTCAGTCAGGGCTGGCCTCAGGATAGAATGCAGCAGAAGTGAGGTAGGTCAACATCCAGACCTCAGCCCTATGAAGTCTTTCAGCTTCACTGTTCACCACATCAAGAAGCTCAGGCTATCCAGCTGGAAAGGCCACACAGAGGAAAACCAAGCACCCCAGCAGACAGCCAACACCAACTACCAGAAAGGGAAGGGAGGACATCTTGGATCTTTTAGACCCAGCCATGCTCCCAGGAGAGTGTAGCCACATAGGTGAAGAACTGCCTAGCAGGGCCCCTCCTGAATTCCTGACCCACAGAATCATGAGCAATAAAATAGCCGTTGTTAACATTTAAAGCATCTGTGTCTCAGAATGGTTTGTTATGCAGCAGTAGATAACTTACACATTAATATTTTTCTGAATGGGCAAAAAAGTTGGTGGTGTGGGTTTCTGTGACTTCTGAGTTGGGAGCTAGAGAGGGTAAGACTAGAATTCAAGCTTTGCTATCTGTATTTACTTGTTTGCTTGCTTTTTAGCTTTAAAATATGGAAGGGTCCATTAACCCAGGAAATCACAGTCAGCATCACCAGAATGGGGCAAGTTGATAAAGATGCATTGGGAAGAGTGCAAGACATTTCTATGATCATCCAGCCAAAAGTGTAACACCTGAAAATAATCACAAATATCTGACAAACCCGAACTGAGGGGGCATTCTATAACATTCTGACCACTTCTCTTAAAATTTATCAATGTCTTGGGACTTCCCTGGTGATCCAGTGACCAAGACTCCATCCTCCCAATGCAGAGGACCCAGGGTTGATCCCTGATCAGGGAACTAGGGCTTCCCTGGTGGCTCAAATTGTAAAGAATCTGCCTGCAATGCAGGAGACCCTGGTTTGATCCCTGGGTTAGGAATATCCTCTAGAGAAGGGAATGGCAACCCACTCCAGTATTTTTGCCTGGAGAATCCCAAGGACAGAGGAGCCTGGCAGGCTGCAGTGCAGGGAGTCACAAAGAGCTGGACACAACTGAACAGTAACGCTTTCAGTTTCTTTCAGGGAACCAGATCCCACATGCTGCAATTTAAAATTCCACATGCCGCAACTAAGACCCATTGCAGCCAAATAAATAAATATTACAAGAAAATCATCAATGCCTTGAAAGAACAAAGAAAGACCGAGGAACACTTCCAGATTAAAAGAGGCTGAGAGATATGAACTGAATGCCATATGGGGTCCAGAGTTTCCTCGTGTTATAAAGGACACTGCTGGGACAAATGGCAAGATCCATGTAAAGTCTGTGATTAGACAAGAACGCTGTTTTGGTGTTCATTCCCTGATTTTGGTAATTATATTGGAAGATATCATATTGTAAGACAATGTCATCTGTTTTTAGGCAATACATGCTAAAGTATTTAGAGGTAAAAGCAGTATTATGTCTGCAGCTTACTATGAAACAGTTCTAAAAAAAAATCTTCCTCTTCTATGTATATCTATCTAGAGAGAAATGGAAAAGAATAAGGCAAAAGTGATAAAGTGTTTGCATTTGGGGAATCCAGGTGAAGGGTGTGTGGGAATTCTTTGCAGCTTTTTTGTAAGTCTGAAATCGTATTTAGATAAAAAGTAATGAAAAAGAAAGAAGCAGATTGCAGTGGGTGCTTGGTTGCCCCCTAAAAGAGAAAAAACTGACCTGCAGTAGGGGCGGGACCGTGCCTGGAAATGCCTGCCTCAGCTGACACAGGCCCCATTCCCATCTCCCTCTGGTGGCTCGCAGGCCTGCCCTGCCCCACAGCCACAGCTAAACTCACCGTCTACCTCACTCACGCCCGGGCTTCTCTGAAGGCCAGGCTGGGTGTGGACGGGTCATGGGCCCCAAGAGGGTGGTCACGGAGAATTTTCCCTGGGAACCCTCGGCTGTGGAGACACAGCTCCACCCTCTTTGCACAACTGGATTTGGGGGACTCTATTCAGAGCCACAGAGCAGAGGACCATGGAGGTGAGGGGTCTACAGAGGCCCCCCGTCTGTCAGTAAGCATTGTGAACAGTACATACCTCGGGTGGTCTCGCTGTTTCACCTGCCTGGGCTGGGCAGGGCTGAGAGGAGAGAGTCTTTATGGCCCAGAGGAAGGGCGGTGTGGGCGGCATTCACAGGATCTGGGCCGACCGAGCCTCCCAGGCTGAGTAGTGCCAACCGGGCATGTTTCTGGGCAGAGTTTCCTTCCGGAAGGGAGCTGGCTGGGCAGGAAAGAGCCAGGACTTTGGGATCCAAGAGAGCCAAGAGGGCAGACTCTGACTAGCCCCTTCCTGGCTGGGTGACACTGGCCCAGAGATGTCTCCTGGCGCTGGATGAGGGCCTTCATCTGCAAGGGAAATCATCAAACATATCCTGAGATGTGAATCAAGTGGTAAGACAGTGTCCAGTAAAAAGGAGGGTCCGTGCTTCGATTCTATTCATGTTTAAGGAGCATGGGCTCACAGCCAGGCACAGCGGGGATGTCCTGTGTGCCCCCAGACCCCTGAGAGTGGACTCAAGGCTTCCCCTCTTGCTTCTTCATCCTGGTCTTCTCCCTCTTCTGTGCCAACATCACCACCAAAGCCCAGGTGCTAGAGCATTTGGGTTCAAATGTGAGCCTTGCCTTGGAGTGACTGAGGTTAAGTTACCTAACCTGTGTGTGCCTCGGTTTCCCTACCTGGAACTGGGTATGGTAATAGCATCCACCCCCTAGATTGTTCTGGAGATCAACTAAATTCATTCTTGCAAATAATAGTGAATGCTTGCATAGTGGTTACTACATGCCAGGCACAGATCTTCACTTTTAATTGGTGTCACCCCCATTTTACAGACAACAAAGCTGAGGCACGAAGAGACTACATAATTTGTCCATGATTACACAGAGAATGAAAGGCAGAGCTGAAATCTGTGTCCCTAACCCCTGCTGTCTCCTGCTGTGGGCATACAGTAAGCGCTCAATTCACGTTTGCTGTTACTGAGGCTCAGAGCCAGGGCCAGCTTCACGGGTGCACCACCTGTATAGTTCCACAGGGCCTGGCACTTGAAGGGCAATGCTTGTTAATGTCCTATCACTGTCTTAAAGTTCTCAATAATGTTAACAAGAGGGCCCACATCTTCATTTTGTACTGGGCCCTGAAAATTCCATAGCCGGTCTTGCTTACAATCTGACAGGACATGACCACCTCTTCCTCCTTCTTCGTCCCCCACCTAGACTTGAGTCCCTTGGGCTCTGAGATACAGCTACTTATCTCTCCATCCACCTTATTCCATGCCCGGCAGGTAACAGGTTCTCCTGTTCTGGCCAAGAGGGACAGAGGTGGCTAAAATCATAGCTGTTGGCCCCTCCCATTCCTCTCTACATCCTCAAGAAGAGCTTCCAGCCCCAGGAGCCCCAGGAACTGCCAGAGAAGAAACTTTTCAAGGCGTGCAAGGACTCCCAGCCAGTGGCCACCCAAACCAGGTCTTTCCAGAATGGCCAGGCAAGGGGGGTACAGCTAGAAGACGGTGTGGATTGCTACAACTGGGGAATCCCAGCCGGGCCTGAAAGACCCTAATAAGCAGTTAATTATGATGCTGGCTCTGTAAACAGTGGCAGAGAGACCTAGCATAATGTGTAATTATACCGGTTGGAGCTAGAACTGGGCAGTGTTTTCTCCTGCGACGCTGGAGGTAACACAGATCCCAAAGTGCAGGCTTGTGGTCAGGGCACGAAGGTAAACAAGACCCTCCCTAAGGGCAGGCAGGACTCAGTCCAAAGGTTCAAGTGCTGTAATGATGGGGGTGAAAAGAATTTTTTCTTTCTTTTTTATATAGTGAGCAGGTAGTGGGGGTGGGGGTGGAAGGGAGGACAGCACCTACTGTGTGTCAGTCTCTGTGCGCCATTGACATTATGAGAAAGGCATCTGGGGCCAGGCAAGGGGTTTGGGCATTTCTGGTACTGGATGTCACACCTCTACAATCCCTGCCTGCCTGCCTTTCCCTCCTCCACACACATTTCTAATTACTGATACTTTAAAAATTGAGGTGAAATTCACATAACATACAATTAACCATGTTAAAAGTATACAATTCAGTGGCATTTAGTACATTCACAATCTTTTTTTTTATAATTGAAGTACAGTGGATTTACAATGTTTCAAGTATATAGCAAAGTGATTTAGTTATATATATTTTTTCATTATAGATTATTACGAGACATTGAATATAGCTCCCTGTGGTATATAGTAAGTCCATGTTAGTAATGTGTACATTCACAACCTTGTGTAACCACCATCTCTACCAAGTTCCAAAATATTTTCATCAGCCCAAGAGGAAATTCTGTACCCGTTACTCACTTACTCCCAAGCAACCACTTATTTGTTTTCCATCCCTATGGATTGGCCTATTCTGGACATTTTTATACAGATAGAATCATATCACATGTGACCTTTGGAGGCTGGCTTCTTTCACATTGCCTCCTGCCTTCAAGGTTTATCCACACAGTAGCATGCATCAATGCTTTATTACTTTCTATGGACAAATAATATTCCATTGTCTGCATCTGCCACATTTTGTTTATCCATTGGTGGGCATTGGGTTATTTCTACTTTTTGGCTTTTATAAATAATGCTGTGAACATTTGTGGACAAGTTTTTGTGTGGCCATGTTTTCAGTTCTCTTGGGTGAACTGAGGAGTGAGATGGCTGGGTCATAGGGTTACTCTAGATTGAGCTTTTTGCTGGTTTCTATGGCATATGGTGCCACAGAAACATATTTCATTCTCATCTGTAATGCACAAGGGTTCCCTTCACACCCTCACCATTGCTTATTTTCTTTCATTTTTAAAAATTTATTGGGGTATAGTTCTTCACGGCTTTGTGCTAGTTGCTGCTGTACAGCGAAGTGAATAGGCCACATGTAACTACATCTCCCCTCCCTTCTGGATTTCCCTCCCATCTAGGTCACCACAAAGCACTGAGCAGAGCCCCTTGTGATAAACAGCAGGCTCTCACTAGTTATCTATTCCATGCATAGCAGTGTATACATGTCAATCCCAAAATAATCACTGATTTCTCATGGGGACTGAGGTAAGCCTCTGTCTGCCACCAGGGCTGAAACACAGAGCCCTGTCCTCTGGAATTACAGGAAAGCCCTATGGAAGCTTTAGCCTTCCTAGGTGGCTCAGTGGTAAAGAATCCGCCTGCCAATGATGCGGATTCAGTCCCTGGGTCAGAAAGATGCCCTGGAGGAGGAAATGGCAACCCACCCCAGTATTCTTGCCTGGGAAATCCCAGGGCCAGAGGAGCCTGGCGGGCCACGGTCCATGGAGTCGCAAGAGTCCGACACGACTTAGCAACTAAACAACAACGACCTCCAGAAACCAGAGTGCAGGAGGAACAATTTGGGGCCCCTAGAAATATTTCATCGCACAGAAGGAGCTGGATAAAAAGAGCAGCTCCAACTTACACCAGTCCTGTGGGGCCTGGTGATGAGCTCAGCGCGGCAAGCTGCCCCCAGGTGCTGGGTGGGTGCCACGGAGGGAAACGGCTAAGTGTGAGCAGAGAGACAGCCTGGGCCTCTGGAACCCAGCCAGCTTTGCCCCGGACACTCCTGCCTGAGTGTCACTGAGAGAGGCGACGTTTGCAGCTCTGGGGAACCTGGCACAGGGCAACGCTGACGAAATGAGGGGCCACTACAGGTAGTGGGAAGTGGTGGGAACAGGGCCAAACTGTGTGAATAGTCACATGGCTTCTCCCGCCTGTGAACGAACCAAGGACAGCCATACCTCGTTTCATTGTGCCTCACAGACAGCGCATTTTTACCCAACGGGAGGTCTGTGGCAACACTGCGTCGCGCAAGTCTGCCGACGCCATTTTCCCAACAGCATTTAGGCACTTCCGGTCTCTGTCACGTTTTGGTAATCTCGCGATATTTCAAACTTGCTGCTGAGTAACTTCAGTCGTGTCCGACTCTGTGCGACCCCATAGATGGCAGCCCACCAGGCTCCCCCGTCCCTGGGATTCTCCAGGCAAGAGTACTGGAGTGGGGTGCCATTGCCTTCTCCGATTTCAAACTTGGTCATTATTATATATCAGTTACGGTGGTCTGTGATCGGTGATCTTTGATGTGACTAAAATGAAAAGGTTAAGACTTGCTAAAGACTCAGATGATGGTTTAGCAATAAAGTATCTTTCAGTCAAGGTATGTGCATGGGTTTTTTTTTGGGGGGGCGCATAATGCAATTGCACACTTAATAGACTATAGTAAATGTAAATATAACTTTCATATGCACTGGGAAGCCAAAAAATTCACGTGACTGGTTTTACTTCAGTAATCACCTTATTATTCCGTTCTGCTGGAACGGAACCCGCAGTAACTCAGTGGTCTGCCTGTACCTCTGCATTATACTTGTGACGGAAGAAAACCAGAAATATTTGGCAAACAGTACTAATGACTCCCATGTATATCTGTTAATAGTGTATAATCTACAGTGTATTCATAGGTAAGCAGTAATTACAGTGATGTTTAGGAGTGCTTCCTGTGTACCATGCACTGAGCTAAATGCATCCTTTCATGAATTCTCACGGCAATCCTGGGGCCTAGGCATTATGATCTCTAATGATTCTAGTCTGTTATTTAAGGATGCTTTAGGCTGCAAGTTACAGACAACACAACTTAGGCTCAAGTGGCCTTAACCACTAAGAAGATTCATTATGTCACATAATAAAACATCCGAGGAAGGGCACACTCCAGGGGTGATGCCCATGGCTGCATTGTATCTTCCGGGTCACCAGTTCCTCCCATTTCAGACCTGACAGCCTCAGGCTGCAGGACTTGCAACATCACATTCAAACGTCGTGACCATCCAGGATCACCTTCTTAGGAAGTTCAGTTCAGTCGCTCAGTCATGTCCGACTCTTTGCGACCCCATGATCACAGCACACCAGGTCACCCTGTTCATCACCATCACCCGGAGTTCACTCAGACTCACGTCCATCGAGTCCATGATGCCATCCAGCCATCTTATCCTCAGTCGTCCCCTTCTCCTCTTGCCCCCAATCCCTCCCAGCATCAGAGTCTTTTCCAATGAGTCAACTCTTCTCATGAGGTGGCCAAAGTACTGGAGTTTCAGTTTTAGCANCTTGCCTGGAGAATCCCATGGAGGGAGGAGCCTGGTAGGCTACAGTCCATGGGGTTGCAAAGAGTCGGAGATGACTGAGCCACTTCACTTTCACTTTCTTTCATTAATACTTATGAAATACTACGTATCAACTGCTGATTTAAATATTAAACATGAATTATCTAATTCTACCACAGTCCTTTGAGGTAAGAGCTGCTTTATCCTTATGTTACAGATAAGAGAAATGAGGTACAGAGAGACTATGTAACTGGCCTTGGGTCACAGAGTGGAGCTGGGTTAACTCTGAATCTGTCTCTGCAGCCCTTCATGTCATTCTAGTGCCCAGTTCCCTTCCCAGTGGGGTGGGCAAAATGGTGCTCTGCAGGTCATGGGCTTAGGCCAGTGATCTTCACACTTTGAGACACTCACCCTCGTGAGATAAAAGTAAGTGTAAAGTAAGTTTAAGGCCAGCAAGTTTAGAGCACAAGGTCAGTCTTCTGCATAGCTTAATGCTAGTCCAAACATTCAAATAACATAAAATAGGTTTATCCCCCATAAAATTTATTTGTCTGTTTATCCCAAGATGTATTTATAAAAAAATGAGCATGTGATAAATGTAGGCAGTCCTGGGTCTTGCTAGTAATGCAAAAATAAACATGTTAACAAATAAATTTGAAAGTGCAGTTGACCTTTGAATACTGTGGAAGCTAGAAGTGCGATCCTCCTCACAGTGGATAATCCATGTGTAACTTTATGGCTGGCCCTCCAAACCTAAATCCTTATTCTTGGATTCAGTCAGCCTTGTATTGTGTGGTACTGTGGTATGCATTTACTGAAAAGAATCTTTGTATGAATGAAGAACTCGTGTTGTTCAAGGGTTGAATTCACGAAAAGCTGGCTTAATGAAAAAATGTGGTCACCAGTTCAGATAGAATGCTTCCCTGTCAGCAGGATTTCTCTGACAATTTCATTAACAGTTATATTTCTGAACACAGAGAAGCAACAGATACTCAAGGGATGTTAGGATGTTTTCCGTGGAACAGCTACTCTTTGCCACAGTTCCTGGAACCCTTGTGTTCGCCAAAACCCTGGACCTTCCCTTGCTTTCCAAACAGGAGAGGCTGATACTGAAAGTATGGCTGTTTAGGACCCAGCACTCCCCCATAGCCACAGGTTACTTCAGTATTATCTTAAATACCCACAGGCAGCAGGTGACTGTTCGGTCACCCATCACACATTTGCTCTTGCTCCTGGTCAGAACATCCTGAATTTCCTCTGGTGAATCTTTTCTCTGTCACTCAACCCTGTGGATTGTGGATTGAGTAGGGCCCCCTTCTGGCCCCAGAGGTGGCACATATGAACAACGCCTGACTAATCAGGAGTGGACAGTGACCCAAGCTGATCCAATCAGTGTGATTCCAGGACTCATGAAGGAGGTTAAAAAATGGTGCTGTCTTCTCGGCTGGAAGACACGTGGGAGGATGGGAACCCAGAGAGCAGCCAAGTGGAGAATGAGAATGAAGCCAACAGTGAGGGCAGAGCTGAGAGGTAAGGCAACTGTTATCCTGATAACACCATTGGGGTTCCAGGCTCATGTCAAGCCCGAAAACCATCCTGAGACTTTTCAATAACAAACCAAAAACGCTTTGCTGGTACCAGTCTGAGTTGAGTTTCTGTCACTTGCCACAGGAAGAGTCTTAACTCACATTACCAAAAGAGACTATGGAGCTTTGTATTATTCATAGTAGCTTGTACCACTTAAAAAATTATTTTAAAAATCTATATCTACTATTACCTATTTACTTTTCTCTTTAAAATAGAGGAAAAAGTTTTTTTGAGATCTCCTAGAGACCTTCATGGATCTCTAGTTATTAATTACCAGTGTAACATATTGGAGAAGGAAATGGCAACCCACTCCAGTATTCTTGCCTGGGAAATCCCGTGGACAGAGGAGCCTGGCGGGCTACAGGGGTGGCAAAAGAATCAGAGGCAACTTGAGCCTAAACCACAGCAACAAACTGTAGCATGTAATTCCTTCCTAAATGAAGCATAGTACATANGAAATGGCAACCCACTCCAGTATTCTTGCCTGGGAAATCCCGTGGACAGAGGAGCCTGGCGGGCTACAGGGGTGGCAAAAGAATCAGAGGCAACTTGAGCCTAAACCACAGCAACAAACTGTAGCATGTAATTCCTTCCTAAATGAAGCATAGTACATACGAGAATGCACGTGTGTATAATGACATGTCAAAGACTGAAGAGGCTACTGTGGAATTTGGATGCTTGGCCCATGCACAGCCATGTGGGGCATAAGATTCTGAAAAATTAACGTTTTAGCAAAGTTATCTGTTACTACAGTATGCAGACTTTAGGATTGTTAGTCTACTGAACCTTCAATGCTAAATCCACAGTTTCAAGGATCAACTATATTGCCTTACTGTGTTAATTTGTCCTACTGAGAATTTTTCTTTCCCTTCCATTTCATTCAGTCAGACTTGTCCAACATCCATGCTCCAGGGTAAATTCTGGGTCCAAATATATTGGCTAGCCACTGACTCATTGGAAAAGACTCTGACGCTGGGAGGGATTGGGGGCAGGAGGAGAAGGGGACGACAGAGGATNGACTGAACTGAACTGAACTGAAACCAATTCAAGTAAAATACTTAAATAAAGAAATTTTTACAAAAGCCTGTGAACACTTATGAGACCATATTTTTTAGGCTCCTACCAGAGCCTTAAAAGGGTTTATATAAGTGAGAGGTATGGAAGCATGAGTTGTTGTTGTTCTTGTTTTTTTTCCCATTTTAAAGAAAATATTATTTCAATTGTTTGTGTATGCTTAGTTGCTCAGTCATGTCCGACTCTTTGCCAACCCCATGGACTATAACCCACCAGGCTCCTCTGTCCATAGGGATTGTCCAGGCAAGAGTACCGGAGTGGGTTGCCATGCCCTCCTCCAGGGGATCTTCCCAACCCAGGGACTGAACACAGTTCTCCCACATTATAGTCGGATTCTTTACCAGCTGAGCTGCCAGGGAGGCCCTTTAATAACATGATAGAGTATTAGATTTCAACTTCTGTATTTACTACAGTGTACTCACAACCAAAGTTTAGTGTCCAATGGTCACCATTAACTTGACCCACTTTAGCCACTCTCCCCTCCCAGCACCCCCATCTCCTTTGGTAGTCGCTACTCTGTTTTCTGTATCTGTGTTTCTGTCTTTCAGATTCTACACATGAGTGAAATCACACAGTGTTTGCCTTTTTCCATTTGACTTATTTCACTTAGTGTAATATCCTCAATGTGCATATATGTTGTGCAAATGCCAAGATTTTATCTTTTTTTTAATTAATTTATTTATTTATTTGGTTGTGTTTAGTCTTAGTTGCCGCAAGCAGGTTCTTTGTTGCATCATGCAGGATCTTTTGTTGCGGTTTACAGACTCTCTAGTTGTGGTGTATGGACTCACTAGNTGTGATTGGTGCAACTGAAGGCTGACCTTTAACACGATTGGTGCAACTGAAGGCTGACCTTTAACGTGACTGGTGCAACTGGAAACATAACGATTTAACCTTTAACTTGATTGGTAGAACTGTGCAAAGTCCCTCCCTGCTTACATATATAAGCTGGGAGCTGGCGGCTATAAAGCGGAACTGCTTTGATGGAACGCCTGTTGGTGGTTTTTTGCTCGCTGGCGGGTTTGGTTGGCGGACAGTGGGCTCATCTCTCCTCGGGACCCCTCTTCGGCTTTGCTGAGGGAAGTTCCACTGCCTCTTTTTCTGTGGAGCGCCCCCCGCACCCCACTACTGAGAAGACAAAACTGGGTATTGCGAGAGAGCCCTTGGGGGGGTCTTGCCTTAGGGCTTTAATGCGCATGGGTAGTGGGACCAGGGCAAGCTGATCCCCAAGGATCCAGACGTGCTAGACTTGGGAAGACGCGGGGAGAGGAGGAGAGTTCCATGCCAAGCAAACATTACATGCAAAGGATTAGAGGTGAGAATACGGAAGGAGCAGAGGGGCATGGAAGCAGTGGGAGATCTGGGTCCAGGGGAGGTGAGGCAGATACAGAAGTGGGGTGGGTCAGATGAAACCTGGTGGAGGAGACAAGTCAGCGAAAAGGCTCTCCTTCTCATTGGACGTGGCGGCCCAGACACACAAGCGGCCTGTCAGCATCGGAGCTGAGGTTAGGACCCAGGACCCCAGCTTTCTGATTTCCTCTTAATCTGACCCTGTTTCACCTTCTGGGGAGGTGAGGACAGCAGCTCAGCTGGTGGTATAGGGAGAGACCTTTCAAGATTCTGCTGCTGCCCCAAGAAAGGCTAGGTTCATCTGGGCCATGGGGCACGGCCCCCAGAGCCCAGAACCAGCCTGCACTCACTGCACAGTCTTTATGTCTGCCCCTTAATTCCCAAGCCTTTCAATTTCCTGATCTCGGAGAATTTTACAGACATGGTGTGCGTGGCTGGCTGTAGTAACTGTCTGTTGAATAAATGACCCCTTCTGTCTTGACTCACAGGTAGTTAAACCTCATGCTGAGAGCAAAGGTGAAGCCATCGGGGTTGGGGGGCGGGGGTGGTTTGCTTTGCCAGTGACCTGCAGGCTGTCTTCACTCTTGGGGGCTTCAATTTGTCATTGACAGAACATGACTAACAATGTTTATTTAACTCCTTTGGTGTTTTGGAACTGCTTAAGCAAAAATATTTGGCATAAGAAATGCTTTGTGAATACTGTTCTTGAGTCTCCCTCTGGTCAAGGCTCCCTAGGTTTCCTCTAGGGAGCCACCTCTCCCCTACCACCGTTATACACAGTCCCTTTGGGTGCCAGTGAGTGCATCCTTCAGCTCCAGGGACCATGTGACTCTGGACTCACCAATCAGAACCCTGCATTTCACGGCCAAAGGGACTGAATCAGAAGTGGGCATGTGGCCCAATCAGAACCAACGGGACTTAATGATTTTTGTTACAGCCTTTGGAAAACCCTGCTCACTCTTCTCTGCTGGACTTGAAGCTGGGAAAATGTGGTGGGGGCTGCTGGTGGCCACTTCGTGGAAATTGAGAGTGGAATCACTATGGCGATCTGCTGACATTTGCCCTCCTACATTCGACAGTACCTAAAGCCCACCTCTCCTCTAGGCTTTTCGTTAAATGCATCAAGAAGTTCCTCATTTTGCTGTAATCAGCTTGAGTTGGACTATTGCCTGTTTGAAATCTAAAGAGCCCTGATAAGGTTATCGTGTAGATCGGGGTCAGCAAACCATGGCTTGTGGGCCAGATCCAGTCTGCTGCCTATGTTCCCCCTCCCCACTATTAAGGGCTTTAGTGAGATATAATTTACATAAATTATTTCACCCATTTAAAATATAAATTTGATATATTTTTGTTAATATACTCAGTCATGCAGCCAGTACCCAAATCAATTTTTGGAACATTTCCATCCACCCACTCCCAAGATTTTGCTCATGGTCCCTCTTTTTTATGCTTTATCAGTAAATGAATGTTTTTAATTTTTATTGATATTTTTGGTGGTATTGCTCGGCATGTGGGCTCTTAGTTCCCTGACCAGGGATCGAACCTGCGTCCCGTGCGTTGGAGGCATGAAGTCTTCACCACTGGACTGCCAGGGAAATTTCAGTGAATGAAATTTTTAACAGCAGCTCTACTGAGATATGATTCACATATCATAGAAGTCACTCATTTATAGTGTACAGTTCAATGGCTTTTAGTATAGTCACAGATATGTGCAGCCATCATCACCACAATCAATTTTAGAATATTTTTACCACTTCAAAAAGAAACTCTTTTAGCCACCAGTACCCCACCCCTCTTAATCCCCCTGATTCTTCCACTCCAGCCCTAAGCAACCACTAATCTATTTTCTATTTCTATGGATTCACCTCTTCTGGACACTTTGAATAAATGGAATCATACAGTATGTAGCATTTGTGTCTGGCTCCTTTCACAAGACTCACCTGTGTTGCAGTGTGTATCTGATGTACTACATTGCTTTCTATAACTGAGTGATATTCCACTGATGGGCAGACCACATTTTGTTTATCTAGTTGTCAGTTGATCGCCATTTGGGTTGTTCTCTCTTTTTGACTCTTATGACTTAATTCATGACTGTTGGGCTGCTATGAACATTAGCATACAGGTTTTTGTGCAACATATGTTTTCAGTTCTCTTGGGTATACACCTAGGAGTAGAGTAGATCCCTGAGTCACATGATAACTCTACGTCTAACCCTTGAGGTACTACTATTTTCCAAAGTGCTGTACCATTTGACATTTTCATCAGTGGTGTATGAGAACTCTGACTTCACATCCTCACCAATGCTTGTTATCTGACTTTTCAAGTACAGTCCCCTTAGTGGGTTTGAAGTGCTGTCACCTGTTTTTGTAAATAAAGTTTTATTGGAACACAGCCACACTCTTTTGCCACTTCGATATTGCCTATGGCTACTTTTATGCCACCATGGCAGAGCTGAAGAGTTGACAAAAGACGATGTGACCTGTAAAGTCTAAAATACTTACTATCTCACTTTTTACCGAAAAAGTTCTCGAATCCCTGATTAAGACCCACTCTTTCATTTTTTTTGTAACAGGAAACTTAGGCTCAGAGAAGTTCTCTCTCTATTCAGTCCCTATATTATGGAAGACAATATCACAATATTTGATGTGGTGAGAATTTAAAAAGGCAGTCAGTAAAGTGCCTAGCCCAGGGGTAGATATGCATTAAGTGTGACACAGCTCCAGAAGCTGAGGTGCCAATACCTAGTCTAGTAGTTCACCCGATCCCCAATTTCCCATCTCGATGCTTCTTGCATCAGTCAGTTGGACTCAGCTGAGTCACTAGTGTGCACAGTGGCCCTTCCTTACCCTGATCTGATGTGCATTGGACATAAAATTAGATTCCCTACGTCTGGTAACATCACTCAGCATGTGAAACGCAGCCCTGCCTCCTCCGCAGCGTCCTCTGCTCTCTGCTGTCCTGGGGGCCTCTGGCACATCGTTGCTTTTGCTGGCCTGCGAGTCTACCCTCACAGCTCTGCAACCGTCACCTCCTCCTGGCGCTGTGTCAGAGGGTCAGCCCTCTCTGGTCCCCACAGCCACTTCCTTCCCCCATGCAGCCATGCACCGCAGAACAGGTCATGCATGCTTCCATGGTTGAGAACATGGGCTCCGTCCCAAGTCAGGGTCTGGCCCTGGGACCTCGGGCATACCACTCAACCTCTTTTGGCCTCGGTTTTCTTATCTGCAAAATGGGGCTAGCTGAGTCTACCTCTTACAGCTTCACTGAGTAATAATTAAAAGAATAGAATGCCCGAGAAGCCCAAAGCATAGTGCCCGGCATGTTCAGTTGCTCAGCCGTGTCTGACTCTTAGTGACCCCGTGGACTGTAGTCTGCTAGGCTCCTCTGTCCATGGGATTACCCCAGCAAGAATACTGGAGTGGGCTGCCATTTCCTTCTTCAGGGGATCTTCCCAACTCAGGGATCAAACCTGTGTCTCCTGTAGCTCCTGCATTGGCAGGTAGATTCTTTATGACTGAACCACAATAAATGTGTTCTTGGAAAAGCAGGGGTAGAAAAGAGTGACTGTGCTGCAGCTGTGCAAAGGAATTTCTATACATTCTTTCCATGATACAATGGGGACGAGGGTTCAGAGACATGAAGTGAGCTCCCCAAGATCACACAGCAGGTGAGGGATAGAGTTCTGTCCCTAACTCCCTGTGCCACCTTGGGCCAGGCCTCTCCCCTTTCCAGGGCTCCGTGCCCCCAAATGTCCCCAAAACTGGGCTGATGATCTAAAAGACCTCCTCCTGTTCTAGGTCCAGGGTCCTAGCTCCCTCAGGGTCCATCTCCTGGCAGGGGAGTGGCTTATCTGTTACTCATCTGGCTTCCTGACCAGCCAGTAGTGCCCACATCTGTGCCACTTGCTGCCCTCCCTTCCCCAGCCTTCCCTCTCTTGTTTTCGTGTCTTAAGAGCATCACCTTCTTCCTGCACAACTGAGCCAGGAAGCATGGGCTTAGGGTCCTACAGGTGTTTCTACTCCTGGCTAATTTGTTTTCACCAAGCGCCAATCTGATGGTGCTGCAAACTTCCCTTTGAGTTGGAAATGGGGGCTTGCTGCCACTGCTGCGGCAGGGTCCGGAAAGAATCGTTACTTAACTGGGATCCATGAAATGACTCCTCTACAAGCCCTCTCATCTGAGTCAGCCATCCAGGATGCTGTAAAATCTGTGGGAAGAGACCCCTGATGGGAACTTCAGTCTTCACGGTCACTCTGCCTGGAGCAGCTGAGTGTCCCTGCCCACTTCTTGCCACCTGCTCCCACTCTTCATGGCTGACTTTCTCTTCTTTAGAGTCTTGTCTAGGAATGTCACCTCCTTAAAGAAGCCCTCCCAGATAGCCCCGTCTAAGTAGCCCTCTGCTCCTCTCATCCTCATTTCCCGTTTGCTTCCTTCAGCATACTTGACCCAAGTTTCAATTTTACACTTTCCTGTTGATTTGTGTGTGTGTGTGTTGAGTATTCCAGGTCCTGGGCTGGGGTAGGGGGATAAAGCCCTCATCTGGGTTTTCCATCAGTCTGGAACTCCGCTCTCTCAGTGCCTAGTGCATAGTAGGTCCTCAGTGCCTTTTGGCGGAATGAATGAAAACCTTGTTTGGAGCAGTGAGGGACGCCTGGGGAAGCTGCTCTTTAGAACTGAAAAAGCACCGAGCTGGAGGGTCCTCCTGCTGGGAGCTGACTTCATCGCCAAACTTGTCCAGAGGCTACAGGGCTGCACGGAGGGTACTGTGTGTACAACTATCGTCACAGCTCTTCAGACTTCTGAACAAGCTGCCTTCCCAACAAAACACATTACAAAGAGCACGCCCCCCAACCTCCTGCTCAGACAGCCAGCGTCCCAAGAACCAGCCCTTTGTTTATGATAATAAAGCAGGGGCCATGGCAACACACTGTGATGTCATGGGAGTGTGAGGTCATAAATCCTTCCAGGGGAAGAGCAGGACAGAGTGGACACAATGGAGTCCAAGCCTCCCCTGGCCTGGCTGGGACTGTTTGCTGGTATGTTTTTCTCACTCCGAGTGGCTCATTTCTTTTTATTTATTCATCTCTCTCTCTTTTTTTTTCTTGTTTCCCTCTCACTTTTTTTTTTAATCCCCAAGTAAAAGAAAATTAAAATAAATAAATAAAAGTTTTAAAAGACTCCAAGTGGAAAGATTTGTCCCAGGAATTTCCTGTTGGCTAATGTCCAGTTAGCAAGAAACACCAGCAGTCATGTGAACAAGGCTTGCTCGTCCTGGACCTGCCACAGGAAAACTTCCCTGATCCCCCAGTTTCGTGGCTGAACGGAGCAAAGACTTGGAGGGTTGCTGGGCTTGGGACCACGGGGTTTGCAAGGAAATCTTTCTCTTGCTCACTTTCTGTCTTTCCTTCCACTCAACCCTTCTCCCTCTAGCTCTTTTTCCATCTTTTTCTCTTCTCGCTGCTCTCACTCCGTCCTGCCTTCTCTGGATCTGGCTTCCTCTCTCTCTGTTTTCCCCCAGGACTCTCAGTATGTCTCCTTCCATCTCAGTCTCCATCTCTTTCTCATTCTCGCTCTCTCCGTGTCTTTCTTCCTCAGGGGTTCTTTTCTCCTGCTGAGTCTGTCTCGCCCAGTCTCTGTCTTGGTCAGCCTCACTGTTTTTGACTCCCGGTCTCTCACTCTCTTGCTTGCTCACTTGCCTCTCGTCTTTCCCCTGTGCTCATGTTACTATAACAAATCAACGTTTCTGACTCAGAACACTGAAGGGTGGGCGCGCTGCCCGTGCTTTCTGATCTGCAGGCTGAGCAGAGAGGGGTCCAGGTTTCCTGCCGGGGGCTCCAAGTGGCAGGAGGCCCACGGATGCTGGACTCCTACACCCACCTCAAGGAACTTGTTGGGCCTGTGATTCGGGAGCTGCAGGCGCAACTGGAGAAAGGGTAGCCTGCTGCCTGCCAGGGCCTACAGACCTTTTGGCGACACACACCTCCCCCAGCCAGCCCCTTCTCTGATGCTCTTTTGGAGAAGGAGGGAGGGGGTGGGAAGGCAGGGCAGGGAGACTCTTCCAATCGCTGGCCACCCCAGGGCCTGCCCAGAGCTTCCTCTGACAACCCATATTGTGTCCTGCACCAGCCCCGATATGCAACCTAAACTCACATTTTTTTTCCTACCTCAAGCCTACTGACATTTGGGCTGGAGAATCCTTTGTGGTGGGGGCTGTGCTAAGCACCATAGGTTGTTTAAGAGAATCCCTGGCCTCCACCCACTAGATGCCAGTAACATCCCTCCCCTCAAATGTCCCCTGAGATGGGGGAAATAAATCACCACTGGGTGAGACTCACTGCTCTAAACCATCTCTGCTCCTGTCCTTCTACCCAAATGCCTCATTTTCATTTTCTCCCTTGCTAAAACCATCCACCACTCCCCTTTATTATTATTACTATTAACACCATAGCAGTCATCCATCTAGGACTTTCTATGTGGCCAGGAATTGTGCTAAGGGCTTTGTATATGTGTATGTATGCGTGCTCAGCTGTGTCTGACTCTTTGTGAGACTCTTTGAGACCCCATGGACTGTAGCCCACCAGTCTCTTGACTGTGGGATTCTCTAGGCAAGAGTACTGGAGTGGGTTGCCATTTTCTCCTCCAAGGGATCTTTCCAAGCCAGGGATCAAACCTGCGTCCCTAGTGCCTCCTGCATTGGTAGGTGTGTTCTTTACCACTGAGCCACCTGGGAAGCCACACTTTGTATATGTGCAAAGTGCTAATTTCTTAGCGCTTTTCTCTAGGGCTGCTGAGGTTGGTCACAGTAAAGCAATGCCCCTTAGCTCAGGGCTAGGCCAGTAGATATCGCTATTTTTGCCTCTGCATGTGGGTCTTAGTTTCCCCAAGCCCTTTCTTGCCTCTGTGCTTCTGAATCGGCCCTTTTCTCTGCTCACATGGCCCGTGCCCCCTTTTTCCACCTAGCACCCTGCCTGCTTCCCCCAGGACCTGTTTCTGACCTGACTGGTTCTCTAAAGACTTTCCTCAGGGCCTGAAGCAACCTTGAGCTCCTCTGTTGGAGATGCATCTCTTTTTCAACTGTTCATGTAGTGGACACCTGCCCCCACTCCATCCCTCCCACAACCCTCCCCACCCCACAAGTTGGGAGCTGGGGATGGTGAGTGGGCAGGGGCCATGGTTCATGCATCTCTTTGTCCTGGTGGCAGATGGGGTTGGGGCTTGGTGACCACTGAAGGTTCTGATGAGAGTAAGTCAAGTACGTTGGCTGGGAAGACTAGAACAGGAATACAAATGGGGAGGAGGAGCTGGCCCAGCTCCAAGCCC